>CM076575.1:344991210-345181613 GCA_034641835.2 Pinus albicaulis | reverse complement strand
TCAAAAAACTCCCGACTTTGCCGACATTTTCACCTTTTGGACCCTTGCCGATTTAATCCCGACTTCGACTTTTTCCACATTGATCGTACATTGATGGATGATTTAATCTCGGTCATTGAAGGGTTCAACGAAAAAGTATAAGAGAAAGGCTTGAGGGTTAGTTGAAAACACAATTTCTGTAGAACTCAGGAATAGATCTGGAATTCTAGGGCGGGTTTGCTAAGAACTTCCAGAGGAATTTCCTACAGTGAAGGGTAGTATTGGCCAAGGGAATGATCTGATTCCAGGGCCAAGAGACAGCAAGAGGCAAGAGGAGCAACCATAAGGGCAGCGCGAGAAGCTTCGAGGAGCCACAGGAGCAACGGGGACGGCGTAAAGGCGAGTTGGGGCCGTTCGGGCTTGCGGCGGCAAGTAAAGGCAACGCGGGGGGCAACATAGACCCTCCAAGGGTGACGCAGGCCCTGCTAGGGCCACGCAGAGGCTGACACAGACATTCTACGGCAACGTTGGGGCTTCAAAAGCTGCGTTGAGGGTTTCTAGGGTCATATCCGAGATGAGTCCTATAAATCCCATTTGAGGGCGTGGATCAGTCAGATATTCGACACTAGATCTTCAGTTTAGCTGCAGATTTGATATCTTTTATTCTCTATTGGGTTTTCCATGCTTGGAACCCAAATTTGTTGTACTCAGAACTAATTAATAATAAACCCTCATATCTACTGAACCGGTTTTCCCGCTTTGGGTTTTTCCGGGGACTTATGTCCAAAAATCCATGTGTCACTTTGTTGCATGAGTGAATTATTCAATAAATGATCTACATGTGTAGGTTGTAGTTATGTTTATTTTCGGTCTTTTCGGAATCCAATTCCTGGAAATAACTTGTATTAATTAAATCAAGTGAGAATATAAACTACAATACACTACGATGGGAATTTTCATGGTATCGGAACGACCTTGATACGGTGAATCTCCGGCAATCGGGTAAAAAATATTTTTCTGAAATCAGCGACAGGCGAAGATACGAAGGAGCATCTTGACGGCAAGGAAAAGCGATTCGGAAGACATCGTTGAGCGCGAGAAGACGCTGAAGCACGCGGACCCGCCGGAAGCGTGTGGGACTGCGTCACCCAATGCAGGGTTATGCAATCCACTTAGAAGCGACGAGCTGGCCGGGCCGGCCGGGGGGGGACGTTGTCCAGTCACTTCTCTTGTTTCAAAAAATTTTGCCAAGATCCAGAAGCAGTGTTAGTGGGGTAGAGATTCTGCAGGTGCATAATTGTGCCTAGCTAAGGCAACAAACGCAGGGGGAAGACAGTCATTCAGCAGATCTGAGCCAAACAGATCTAAGATTCGATCAGGAGGATTGGAGAAGACTGTCTGTTTGAGGTTTGGTGGTATATTTCCAGGAGGGAAATCAGTTTGCAGCAGAAGCAGTTACTAGAGGGTTTCTAGTCACCAACAAAAATAGATCCAGAGGGAGAAGTATTGTTTTCTTCAGATCTGAGCAAAGATGGCCCGAGATAGACTGAGGGATCAAGATAGATTGGATGGCATGTCCAACTATGTTATCTGGAAGACCAGAATCCTCTCAATTATGGATGAGTATCTTCTCAAATATCATGCAGAGAAGACACTTGTTGTACGCAAATCCACTCAAGAAGTATGAAGAGAATCAAGCACGGACGAAGAGGTTGATCATAGATGGAGTCAAGGACCACGTGATTCCTCATGTTACTGGTAAGAATACAGCACATGACATGTGGTCAGCTTTGGAAGTGATGTACCAAGGGGGCTCTGTGCAAGGAAGAATGCCTCTTGAGAATCAAATGCAGATATTCCAAATGATGAAGGGTGAAGAGATTGATCCATTCCTCTTTAGACTTCAAGCTATCTGTGACTAGCTGATTGGCATGGGTGCTAATCCAGATGAAGGGCTCTTAGTGAGGACGGCCTGAATGTTGTCTCTGAAGAATGGGAAACATTTGTCCAAGGCATTCTGGGAAGGGCGGCGTTACCATCATGGGCAGATATGTGGGCTATTCTCCGCCAAGAGGAGATCAGGAGGACCACCAAGAAGCAGTCCAACAGTGGAGGAAGTGGATCAGCCAAAGTGAAGAAAGAAGAGGAGGATGCAACCCTTGCATCAAGGGAAAAGAAGTAAGGGAAGAAGAAGAAGGACCTCTCCAAGGTCTAGGGCTTTAACTGTGGTGATCTTGGTCATTTCGCTAGCAGTTGTCCTAAGAAGAAGGACAAAGGAGCTTCTGATTCCAAGGTTGCAGCAGCAAATGATGATGCCTCTAATGATGATGAAGCCATGAGTGATCATGCGCCTCGTGTGAAGAGGTGGGGTGACATGGATATATAGAGTATCTAGATTGATTGGCGGGATCCTTGAGTCAGCCCTACTCTTGGATCACATACGAGCTACGGGAGCCTTACGATGGTAGCGGGATGAGTCGAGAGATCGTTGCAAATGACCACATTGAAGAGCTAGAGGGAGTTGTATAGCTAAAGAGTGAGCAGCGTGATGCAGAGGCAATAGCAACGTGGAGGTAGTAGCATAGAGAGGTTGATGGGACTTTAGCAATGTAGAGAAGTTGGGCTCACATAGTGCAGTATTGCAGCATGACAGTATCTCCAAGGGGACATCATGATTCAGCATTTAGGGAGCTTCGGTGGTGGAGGGAAACCTGACTTGTTTGTCAAACAGTTGGGTAGAACCTTTCAGTTGCTTACTTCTCAGCAACTAAGCTGCAATGCAACAATTAGCAGTGGCAGTGCTATGGGTAGCATGATGCAGTTGCAATACAGATGTGGCAGTGACAGTGGCAGTGACATGGGCAATAGTACAAAAAGCAGCAGTGCAGTAGATGGAGGGCAGCAGGCCAAGCATCAACAGCACAGATCCAGTACTCAAGATCTTGTAATGCATGGTGTGATGTATTGCTAGAGCACACTTCTGATGCTAAGAGCGAGTGTTGATATTTTGTGTATTTGGGGTAGCATCAGTTGTGCTTTAGCTCCCAAATTTTGTGGAGAGACTAGGGTACACTTGATCTACAAGACCCAGAAATGGATTTGAGAAATTTCAAGTTGTGTTGAAGTTATTCAAATAATTAATTATTTTTAATGGATTTCCTAAGTCTAACTTAGGAAAATAAAATAATTAAAGTGAATTAATTAACACATGTGCTGAAATTGTCTTAAGTCACATGGATCAAGCAGTCCTTTAATCTCAGTCGTTGATGGATGATTTAATCTCGGTCATTGAAGGATTCAACGAAAAAGTATAAGATAAAGGCTTGAGGGTCAGTTGAAGATACACAATTTCTATAGAATTGAGGAATAGATCTCGAATTCTAGGGCGGGTTTGCTAAGAATTTCCAGCGCAATTTCCTGCAATGAGGGATAGTATTGGCCAAGGGAATGTTCTGATCCGAGGCCAAGAGACAGTAAGAGGCAGGAGGAGTAGCCACAAGGACAGCGCAGGGAAGCTTCAGAGCCACGCAGAGCAGCAGGGACAACGCAGAGACAACACAGAGGCAGCTAGGGCCACGCTGGGCTGACGTTGACCAAGTAGAGGCAGCGTAGACCCTCCTAGGGTGACGCAGGCCCTCCTAGAGCCACACAGAGGCTGATGAAGTCCCTCTAGGGCAACGTAGGGGCTTCAGAAGCAGCGCCTACGGTTTCTAGGGTCAGATCCGGGCTGAGTCCTGTAAATCCCGTTTGAGGGTGTGGATCAATCAGATATTTGACGCTAGATCTTCAGGTTAGCTGCAGATTTGATATTTTTTTTTCTCTGTTGGGTTTTTCAAGGTTGGAACCCAGATTTGTTGTACCCAGAACTACTTAATAATAAACCCTCATATCTGCTAAACCAATTTTCTCGCTTTGGGTTTTTTCGGGAACTTATGTCCAAAAATCCATGTGTCACTTTGTTGCATGAGTGAATTATTCAGTAAATGATCTGCATGTGTAGGCTGCAGTTGTGTTTATTTTCGATATTTTCTGAATCTAATTTCTGGAAATAACTTATATTAATTAAATCAAGTAGGAGGAAATAAACCAATACACTGCAATAGAATTCTCACACTGATGGCACTTGTGTTATCACAAAAGATGGGAATAGTTTCATCAAACTTGACTTGAAGATCTTGCAAAGTTTGCTTCATCCAAAGAACTTGAGTACAACAGGTTGTTGCCGCGATATATTCTGCTTCTGTTGTGGATAACGAGATTGAAGACTGCTTTTTACTTAACCATGAAACAAGGAAACCACCTATATAGAATAATGCTCCACTAGTACTCTTTCGATCATCAACACTTCCTGCCCAATATGCATTTGTATAAGCTTGGATAACTAGATTATTTCATTTGGGATACCATAAACCATATTTTGTTGTGCCCTTAGGATATCAGAGAATTCTTTTGACGGCAATAATATAAGATTCTTTTGGTGTTGCTTCGAATCTTGCTACTTGTCCAACTGCATGCATTATATCTGGCTGAGAAGTTTTCAAATATAGAAGACTGTCAATCATAGATCTATAGAACCACTGGTCCACATCCTTTGACAAATCATCTAAACTTAACTTGCAACCTGTTACCATTGGGGTAAGGACAAGCTTCCAATCTTCCATCTTGAATTTCTTGAGCATTTCCTTAATGTACTTGGTTTGATATATAAATATTCCTTTATCCTGCTGAGATATCTGAAGCCCTAAAAAGTATGTCAACTCGCCAAGTAGAGACATTTCAAACTCACTTTGCATCTTTGTGGCAAATTTTTTACTTAATCTGTCATCATTGCTTCCAAAAATTATATCGTCTACATATACCTCGATAATTGTTAGGTTATCTTGATCCACTTTCACATAGAGATTGTTGTTGGTGCTTCTTTTCTTGAATCCTTGTTGATGTAGATATCCATCAAGACGAGCATACCAAGCTCTAGGAGCTTGCTTGAGACCATATAGTGTCTTATTTAATTTGCAGACATGGTCTTCCTTTTCAGACAGCAGAAAACCTTCGAGTTGTTCAATGTAAACTTCTTCTTTCAATTCACCATTTAGAAAGACTGACTTAACATCCATTTGGTAGACCTTGATTTTTCTCAAGCATGCATAAGCGAGAAACATTCTGATAGCTTCCATTATGGCAACGGGAGCAAATGTTTCTTCAAAATCAATTCCTTCAACTTATGCATATCCTTTGCAGACTAATCTTGCCTTATTCCTGGTAACCTGCCCATCCTCATTCAATTTGTTTTTGAAGACGCATTTAGTTCCAATAACATTTTTATCCTTTGGTCGTGGAACCAAATCCCAAGTATCGTTCTTCTCAATTTGATCCAGTTCTTCATTCATAGTTGCTACCTAATGTTCATCTTGACTAGCTTCCTCAAAATTGCTAGGCTCAAAAGTTGCTAAAAAGCAAGGTGGACTTGTTGTAATGAACGAAGTTGTCGACTTCTTCTGGTGCTGAAACCTTCATTTATGTTGTTGATGATTTGATCTGACGGATGATTCTTTTAACACCATTCTTTTAAAGCTTTTGGAGAATTTTCTTGTACATCCTGCTGATCATTTCTTATTTCCTCTCGGTTGATTGTTGTTTCCTTATTTGATTGGTATTGTTCTAGAGCTTCTTCTTCCTCCTTCACAGATTCTCCCTCAGATCCATCAGATTTGCCTGAAGGGACAATCTCATCGTCATCCTTTGTAACACAATCTTCATCAAAAGTAACATTTATGCTTTCCACTGTTTGTTTTTGCCTCAGATTGTAGCATCTATAAGCCTTCCTTTTGCGTGAATAACCAATGAAAATACCTTCATCGACACGGGAATCGAACTTGCCCAATTTTTTATCTTCTCTTTTGATATAGCATTTGCTTCCAAATATTTTGAAGCATTTGACGTTAGCCAATCTTCCTTTCCATAATTTTTATGGAGTCATGTTACAATTGTTCCTTAGCAAACCTCTGTTTATAATAAATACAGTTGTATCGATTGCTTGAATCCAGAATTTATCATCTAATTTTGAGTCATTTAACATTGTTGTGGCCATTTCCTGTACCGTTCTGTTTTTTCTTTCAACAACTCCATTTTGCTGCGGTGTTCTGGCTATTATGACTTGCCTTTTTATTCCATTTTCATCACAGTACTACTGAAATACCTTGGAAGTGAATTCTCCGCCATTATCTGATCTCAGACATTTGATCTTCAAATCAATTTCATTTTCGACCAAGTCATTGTAGATTCTAAAACATTTGAATGCCTCAGTATTTTTCTTTAAGAAACTGATGGTTGTCATTTTGGTGTAACCATCTATCATTAGCATAAAATATAATTCTCCATCTAAACCTTTTGTTCTCATAGGACCACATAGATCAATATGTACTAATTCCAATGGACATGATGCAAAGTGTTCTTTTGTCTTGAACTCAACTTTTGTATGCTTGTCGTGCCGACAAGATTCACATATCGTATTGGTGGGTGTTGAAATTTTAGGCATTTCTCTTACTGCTTCCTTTTTGTTGATCCTGACCAAATTGTCGAAATTTATATGTCCCATTCGTTTGTGCCATAACCAACTTTCGTCTTCTTTCGCCAAAAAGCACCCTTTAGGTGTCTCATCCAAAATATATATGTCATTTGGAGCTCTACTAGCTGTAGCCACAATTTCACTGAACTTTCCTTTCCTGATTTCACATTTCTTAGAGTTAAATAGCATCGTGTGAAGCACCCTTTAGGTGTCTCATCCAAAATATATGTCATTTGGAGCTCTGTTTGTTGTAGCCACAATTTCATCGAACTTTTCTTTCCTGATTTCACATTTCTTAGAGTTAAATAGCATCGTGTGTCCTTGATCGCACATTTGTCTAACACTAAGCAGATTGTGATTCATATTTTCAACCAACAACACATATTTCGCTAATGCATTGTTGCTTCCAAGTGTGATTGTACCTACTCCTGTGATGTTTTAAGGCCCATCATTTCCAAAAGACAATGCTCCATCCTTCTTTTCCTTCAAGGATATGAACTTATTCCTATCTCCAATCATACGAGTTGAGCAACCACTATCAACATACCAAATGTTTATGTTGCTTTGAGCCTTGAGAGCGATAGCACATTTTTCAGTCTTCTTTTTCCATATTTGTTCATTCTGATTTTCCGTGAATTCCTTTAAGAAACTTCCAAGTCTGCAATCTTTAGCCAGGTGTCCAAAATTGTTACATTTGTAACATTCGACATCATCTCTCAAATGATCAAATCTGTTAATATTCTGTTGAGTTCCGGAATATCCATTTCTAAAAGATCTCCCGAAACTATATTTATTCCAAACATACGTGCGACATTCTATAGCTCTATGTCCAAACCTTCCACATGACTAACAATGATCATAGAAGATAGGTTGATACCTAGGAGGAAATCTTCTTCGAGGAATTGTCTTCCATAGTTCTTCCTGCGAGTCTAGATCTCTTGAGTTGGCTGGAAGGTCTACCTACTTGTTACATTTTGCATATCCATCTTCTTTTGTTGTCATAGAAGGACTTGGCTCCTTTTTAGATTTTTCTTTGTAACCAAGACCAGTCTTGTCATTGTTTGATCATGGATTGTTGATGATTTCTTCCAATTCCTTGGAGCTGTTGGTGTAGTTTTGAAGAGTTTTTCCATTTTTTACTTGCTTTCGAAGAGAAACTATTTCAACTTCCATTGCTTCTCTTTCCTTGTTGCTTTCCTTTAATTCTTCCCTGAGCGATTCTTCAACTCGTTTGTACTCTTCAACCTTGATTTTAAGATTTAGGACATATTCCGTTTCTATCTTAATTTGTCTTCAAGAGTGTTGATGTGCTTCTTCTCGACCTTGAGCTCTTTCATAACTCTGATCACTTCGTTTTGAAATTAAACCTCAGTCATCTCTTCTTCTTAGTCTCCTTCTTCATCATGTGCTTCTTGCTTATTATGCTTGGCCATAAACAATACTCTTCCGTTGATTTCTTCTTCGTTATCACTGTCTTCATCAAATAAGGAGCTATCTTCTTTGGAGAAGAAACTCTTCTTAAACGATTTCTTCTTGCTTTGCTTGTTGAGCTTCCTCAGACCTTTCTTTCCTTTCATAACAGCCTCATTTTTGTGAGGACACTTGGCTGCAAAATGCCCAACCTCACAAATCAAAATATATCAATGGATGTTTACCTTTGAATTTCCCCGTACTTGTTCTCATTTTTCGCATGAAGTAGTCAAATTCTTTATCTGAAAATTCTTCTTCATCTTCTTCCTTTTCTTCTTCCTTACAAATACAAGTTTTCACTTTCGGAGTATTCTTGTCCTTACTAGTTTTCTTGGCTGCGGCGAATGTTGTTTCTAGGTGAGATGTGTCGTCCTCTTCTTCAATTCTAATTTCATATGCTGTAAGCACTCCATGCAATTCATCTTTGATGAGATTGGCTAGATTCGAACTATATTCCAAGATAGATACCTTTGGATTGAATCTTGTCGGCAAGGTTCTAAAGATCTTTCAGACAACAATTTTCGTATCGACAAGTTCTCCCAAACCTTCCAATGCATTCATTATTTCATCAACATGTTGTAAGTATGCATCAATATTTTCATCTTCCTTCATTTTGAGTTGCTCAAATTTTTCCCTGTAAATTTGAAGCTTTGCTTCTTTCACGTTTGAGTCACCTATATATATATTCTCAAGCTTGCCCCATACTTCTTCAGCAGTTTTGCAACTCAGTACCTTAAGATAGATAGATTCGATAAGCCCACTGATAATAAGATCTTTAGCCCTTGCATCATATATCATATTTTTCTTTCCTTATACATCCTCGGTCGCTGTAAAGCCTTTTTCAACGATTTCCCATACTTTGCATCCTTGCGCCGGCAAATGAACCTGCATTCTTCCACTCCAAAGTGCGTAGTTATTTCCATTGAATAGAGGAACACTATTCTTAGTATACTCCATGACCTGCTTCCAGTTGTTACACTGCTATTGAAGGAACCAAGCTCTAATACCAATTGTTGGAAACACTGAGAGGGGGGATGAATCAGTATTTCTTATCAATTATCGTTTTTTAAATCCTTTCAAAGCATTAGTTAATCTTCAATTATTTTTTACATTTATCCAGTAACAACAGTCAATAGAACACAATAGGCACATGATTTTTAGGTGGAAAAACCCCTCCAAGTCAAAAACCACCAAACACTTTTCTAATAAATTCTTTAATCTTCAGCCCCAACTGAAATGAAAGGTACAACTTCCTAGAATTCTAGAAAAGCATACTTCTCCAGCTCCCACTGGAAGGACGCCCCAATGCCCTGGTTTCTTCAGTAGTCAATTGAATGGATGCCCCAACATCCTAGACCAACCTACCACCCTGAAGTGTTCACAAGCTCCAACCTGTAGGTGACTTCATGCACCAACCTAGCACCTCCCTGCCACCCTATAATGATCAGAAATAAGACAAGAGTGTGGACTCCCGTACCAGGGACAATGATCCACAATACAATATGATTCACAATGATTTTCTTGACCTAGACCAATCACCCAATCACACTATGACATGCAACCCAACCATAACATTATCCAACAATGACACTTATACATCCCAACAATGCCTCTCCAACTCTAGGTAGATTGACTCAATAATGACTCTTTTACAATTTTACAAAGATGATTTTTACAATACTGACTTTTGACACGACCTGATACTTGACTTGACACTGTTTCTTTGAACACTAGCAGTTGCTGAGGTATTGTTGTGCTTACTTCAAGTAGTGGTACTTTGGTGTTGCATTTCCCTTCTACTATGTCTCTGATTTGTCCTATTGTGTCCTCCTTCCTGCACATGCAAGACCCAAACCAATATACAAACAAAATACTTACATTGTCCTGCAAACCATATGTTAGAGAAATATTCAAAATTGAAATGTAAATACGTTCAACATTTATGAACAAAACCCTATCAAACATACATACAAACTATTTACACTATCCTGCAAAAACACATGTCAGAGATGATATTATGATTAAAATTCAAACACTAATCATGCATACCTTGTTGTAGCAGACTTACCCTTGATTGTTGATGTGTTGTCCTCACTGCAGTGATCCTTGAATGCATATTTGTTCTTGCCTTCTAGAAGCTCGATATTGAATCTGTTGTATCTATGTAATTTCATATCTCCAAGGTCTGAAATATCCTCCTGTGGTAGCCCTCTCAGTCCTCTTTCCAAACCCATAGGTCTGATCAACATTGGATTCTTCAAGAAATAGTTATGCCCAATCTCATACGATGACCTGATTATAGACTGGTTCAGTAGAGTGAACTTGTACGAAGCGCCATGTGTCACTATTTCGACCTTTGGTCCTGAAAGCGATACACAACAAACTACAACCAGTCCTCTTTTTGTCACTTCTTATGAAATTTGAATCCAATTATGTGAGAGAAAGTTATGATGATTTTCCCAAGGTCACCTGTTTGACATGAAATTCGAGACACACCATGCTAACCCTCAAATCATATCTCGAAAATATAGCAGACAATATATGAAATTCGGACACGAACTTCATCGAGGATTTCTCCCAAATGGGTTTTAGTTTATTATCTAAAAACTTCGCAAAAACAAAGTTATAGTGAAAAATTCACGATAATGCACTATAAAGTGGCAATCACCCACTTGGAGGAGATATGAGGGTCACAGAATTTATATAAATGCTTAGGTTGAGAGGGTATTCAACAAGTCAACGTGGAGGATTTCGAGGCTTAAAGAATGGTAATGACAATTCAATGACACTGGAGACAATGATTAGTGTCATGCCACAACCCCACGGGGTTTTAGCCCACTAACTGGGGGTATTAACTTCAAACATGAATATCTCTCAAACTGTGAAGAATTGCGTGGTGTACCATATATCAACGGAAACATCTCGACAAGAAGAAACCATGAAGAATATCCTTGAATCGAAATATAGTAATTTTGTAGGTAAAAATTTCCATGCAAGATTAGGGTAGCCCATGGTGTTTCTTGGGTTGACATCAATGACAACCACTTATCAACAATCTCCCCCACAGGAACATTGGTAATTTTTGATCATGCAACATAGCTTTTGTAACGACCCATTCCCAAGTATATACAAAACGATATTAGCATGTGAACGATATAGGCATGTGATAGCTACACCTGCCTATACCGCCCACACCGCACTAGTACACCTAATTACTAATATCAAGCTTACCTAAGTTAGAAATTAATGATAAGGTTTCAGACTAAAATTCATGGGTTTAGTATAAAGTATATAAAAAGGATTAATGAAAAGAAAATAAAATTTTAAATAATTAAAATACATACATATACTCAAAGTTGAGTTAAATATTATAACATAAGCCTTAATCTGAAATATCCTTCAAAGTCAAGCCGTATACTTCTAAACAGATTAAATAAACACAAAGATCACACCCCCTCTTTAATGCACGACATCTCCTTAAATACTAATCGTACCATCCTTTAAAGAAGTTATCTAGATGGAGAAAGGCAATTCAACGTTGAATAGCGGTGGGGGAAAAGAGATATAAGGAGGTTTTGAGGGAAAGAAAACGGGGGGGGGCGGTGAAAGGGAGATTGAATGGTCAGATTTAACTGTTTGAGGAGGAGTCTCTGGTTCTTGGAAATCTGGGCACGGGGGCAGAGGAGACATCCTCTGGGTCTGGGATTGTTCCCGGATTTGGCTGGGAGGATTGGATTGTCCCGGTAATCTGTCCTGTTCATGACAGCATCAGCATCACGGGAGGAGAGCTATCATCACAATCCTCAAAATCATCAATTGCGTTCCAGGTATTTCTTTTAGGTATAGAATGGTTTCTCCATTTAATTTCACTACAAATTTCATTGAAATACATCACTGCTGAATATATTCTGTCTGCAATTAAATCTCTGTGTGTGGAACTTTACATTTCATTGAAATACGTTACTGCTGGATATACACTTAGATTAATATGTGTCTGAAATGCAATTTCTGTACTTTGATTAATATTTTCCTGAAATGAAATTTCTGTATGTTAAGGAACCTTACACTTGGTATCGGAGCGATGTTCAAACTCTCGGACCTGTTAAAACCGATTTTAAATCTGTTTGAGTCTTGTGCTAAAACCTATTTGTGATAATTGAAACATTAGTATAAAACTCTATAGGTTTCAAGTTTCTCCGTCTTGAGAAATCTTTCTGAATCTACTTGGCCAAGTAAAGTTGTCTATTAGATCACTGGTTTGGACTTTGAAAATATCACTGCAGTCCAGTCTTGTTTCGCTATCATTCTAAAGCAGTTGAAGTTACATCTAGTGTGTATCAGCAGTAAGAATTTTTATTGTCATTATTGAAGAAGCCTGAGGTTCATTGTTAAGGTAAGGTTGGGAATGACAAGCCCTAAGCAGGGATCCGAAAGCAGAAATTGATGAAGCTTCCACGTGTGCTTCTTTGAGGTCATACAAAACCATTTCCGGAAATAATTTAAGCCTACTCCGGAAACGTCCTGTACTCTGAGGGCATATTCACGGACATTATTCAAGCATTAAGTTTTATGGATTGATTCATGACTTCCGTGGGCCTTAACTCATAGACAGACCTAAGCAACAACTCCATCAATTGGCATGCATACTCATTAATAGATCTATGCTCTATCTGTAATATCCTCTAAAATTTCTTGAAGTCAACCTTAAGAAGTTTGGATCTTATTTGGTTTCCCTGTATGACTGAGACAATTTAAAAGATATGCTAGATAGTCACACAAACCACATATCTGAGCCTCAAGATATATCCTCAAGGCACAAGTCAGGTCAAAAGGTTGTTGAATGATTGACTGAGAAACATTATGGAGTATGGAATATAATTACGGAATGTGGTTGTAATTCTTGCTGCCTATCATTTTTCTTGAAGTTAAGAATGATCCATTAGACTGAGCATTATTGAGTTTCCTATCGTTAAGGTACAGGGGATCTCTTTTCAAAATTATTAAGATAATATCAATGGATTATTAATCGATTCTGGATTCTAAACCGTTTAAGTAAGATCTTAAGTTCATGACCAAAGTAGTTCACTTGTCAATCCAACTTTTATTCCTATAATCGTCATTTACATTCCTATAAAAAAATATAATATAAAAATGCAATTACTCAGGTGGAAGTGTAATATAATATTCATTGCAGAGTAAACAGAGTTGCTTACTCTGATATCACACCTAGAGTATAAATTAGTAGCACCACTGGAATTGTAAAAAAAAAAAAAAAAATCATCTTACCATAAGTTACAATAAATCTTATCGTACTTCTGCCAATTGAATGAATCCAACCGGCATATGAATATGACTTGTTCCGTAACCAAGCCTCTGTAAGTTTCAATTCCAGGCCCTAAATCGATAGGTGAGCCTAACGCTTCACTATTCCCAGCCCAAATTATTTAAAAAAAAAAAAAAACAAAAAAACAAAAAACAACAACAACTTCTTTAACAATCTAAACTGAGAAATTGCTGGAATTCATTCATTTCCTTCATTGCCAATAATTACAAAAATTCAGCCAAAGTGAATATATTGAGGCCAAATAGTACAGGGTTTTGTAAGCAAAACCCGTTGTAAATGAGATTATCACTGCTGTTGTAAATGAGACTATCACTGCTAAATTTTCTGAATATACGCATCCTGAGGAAAAGTCGAGGGGAATGTAGGCTTGTTGATGCTTTGCCATTCCCAATTCAAATTTTCAAATGTTGATTTGTTTCTAGATAGGACTACTAAGTAGCACCATCCGTGAGCGGTAGAACATAATATATCTCGCTTCCTTTTCCTTTCTATACATCAATTGTAACTCTGAAACGAAAAGATTCGTTAATAGAAGTTTGGGTCTAAGAATTTCCACGAGAGGACCAACCGTCAAGAATCTATCTTTACATAGGAAGCCACCACGGTCTAGATCAAAGACCAATTCGAATATTGCTTGTAAAATGCCTCTGAATGATAAGCATACCTCCGTGGATAGGAAAATAAGAAACCGGACTAACCGACTATCCTTTAAAGACTTGGAACGACAATGCAGCTCGAGAAAAGTTAATGTGAATCCATGAGGTATAAATAAGAAATCAGCGTGGACCTTGAATTACCATACGGAGTTACTGTTTGGAATATTGGTACGCTTGGCACCGAGGCAATTTTATTTCAATGCGTGTTGTTCCTTAAGGTAAGGACGTGGGTTTTTCGGTAGAATTACTATGAGGTGTCGTCGTTGGGTTATGGCATAGAATGAGTCTTTACGTATGTACTTATATATAAATGATAGGACCATAGATTAATCTATATCTATTAAATTAATGCTGATTGGTAGATATTAATAGATTATTCTAGGTTGCGAGCGACGACATAGACCCTGTCGATGGTAATTACGGAGAAGAGCCTTTGCGACTTAGCGGGGAATTGGCGGACCTATGACGTGGCTCCAAGAATCCGGTTTTGCATCATAGAAATTTAATTTAAAATTGCCGTGGTCGGAAATGATGAAAAGACGGTTGTCGAGCACAACTAGGGCAAGGCTGGGGGGTGGAAACCGGTTTCAAAATAGTTGTTTTCAACCTCCTTGTGGCCACTGTCAGGCACACAACCGACCACGCCATTACCACTCCCATCCAATCGGACAAGCGGATGGGATGTGCGTAAGCCGAAAGTGGCACCCAAGCCGTAAAAGTTTGCAAGTGTGGTGATGAGAACACGTGACCTCGGGTTACACGTGCAACACTTTACACGAGCCATAACGAGTTTGTCGTGGTGTTTTCTAAAGTCATTTGTCCACGGACCACGTGTTTCGGGTATCCTTGAACGACAATTAATTGTAAATACACAAATGAAGTTCCCAAATTATCCAGTCCGCAATCACCGATCATGCTCTCATACTCTTGATAAACTTATGGGGTTATAGTGAGACACAAACGAGGAAAAGCGATATTAATATGTCTAAAGGTTGTTAAGATTACAATAGGTATTTAAGACTATCAATAATATATATATATATATATATATATATATATATATATATATATATATATATATATATATATATATATATATATATATATTATTATTAATTTATTAATGGGATTTAATATTATATATTTTTAGGATACATATAATAAATAATAAAATTTGTGATGAAATGTCTTGGGTTTAATATTTTAGTGGCCTAGTAGGTAAATAAGGAAGTAATTTATGTGTAAATTTTAATTTGATAAGAGAGGATATAGGTTTTTAGTCGTTTTAAAATGGCTTATTTTAAACTATTTTAAATTCATGTATAAATGGAATCGGTAAAATAGTAAATTCCAAATTCATATAGTTTGGTTAAAACTAATTATATTCATTATATCATTATCATGTTAGAGTCATAGCATGGTATTCCTTTTCTTTAATTAATATAAAAGAGAAATTAGCATGTGGGCTATAGAACCTATAAACATAATCAATGAATGGTAGTTGTAATCTAAGTGGTTAATAATTATAAAACTTTATTTTATATGACTCTTAATGTGTCAAATATGGTAGGTTATAAACCTTATATACTTAAATAGCCTAGCTAGTGATAAAGCTCATTAAGCTTGGTTCGATATGAGTATAAGCCTAATCGACTAGGATGTTGATAGGCATAAAGCTTCTACCAACTATGAATACTATCGAGCCGAACAAGCACGGTACTCTTATCAGTACATCTATTATGGGAATTACGTACCCTTATTTCACTTGTTTAATTACGTGAACCAATCGATCAATGATGCTTGATGCGCTTACCTATGGGCTTATACATATATGTTAGTACTATTACTCCAAGTGTTCGAGTTTGTATAATGGTTAGATCTAATTCCATTGCTCATTGATATCATAGTATGGATTCCCTTCGACTTGTGTTCGGCTTTATAAGGATTATTAAGAGATCATCGAGTAAGCTTTAGGGAATAAGCAATAATCTCCAAGTCCAGTGTATTCAATACTTGGTGATTAATTCTCTTATCAATAACAAATGAGTAATATGAAACCTTTCGCGTATGTATCACTCTTTGGTTACCATTGTGTTTCCACTAAGCTTACATAATAGAAACTAGCCTTATTTGGTTGAAATAGTAACGTCCATGAAGATTAAATATACCTCCAAGATCGGCTTTGTGACTAATTCATCCCATTGCTTGTAAACTAGTGGTAAGATATGGTAATAACTATGAATAGTCAAAAGATCATAGCTTACTTAGATCAACAAGCTAGAACAATTACTCTTCTAAGCTAATCTGGTGTGACTCTTCTGTTTTCTTGAATACATGGAATCTATATGTATATTCACGGGATAATGATTAGGTCAAGATCGTATGATTAATAGAGCTGGTATGAGCACGACAACCTATACAAGTATTATCACTCTTATCGAGCTAGTGATACTCGCATAATCATCATTATGGAATTAATGCTAATCTAGAGACCTATTTCACCTTATAAGGTATATAGTAGAGTATAATCATTATGCAACATATGTAATGGCGTTGATCATGTGCTATGTAACAAGAGCGAGATCAAGTAAAAATGATTACGATATGTGACATGTCTAGTTCGTACACGTAATAGGTAACGTAGAGCAAATCAAGTAGAATGTAAGGTGTAATAACGGTGAGTGAAGTTTATACTGATATAAAAGTGTACGTATAGTATAGTGAATAGGTGAGAGTGCCATATCTAAGTGGTATAGGTGATTTCAAGTTTATTGCATAACTTACTCATACTAATGCGAGTGAATAGAGTTAATTAGGTGAATGCTTACTATTGAGATATCACTCTTTCCCCACGTAGTTTAGCCGATCTAAGCTCGTGTAAGCTATAATAGTAACCTTGTTTGTTCTATGTATCACATTACTTGAATTACACTTGTACTTTCGACTAATATTAGCCCAACCAACAACGTGCTTACTATCCTTATTGATTCACCATGCTTAAATAAATCGCTAGTTTGGTTCAACATTATGGATACATGATTACTTAACTAGTGTTATAACTATATGGGCTTGCAATTAGCTTATCACATTAACTACTAGTACTTTTATTATAATGCTTGATTACGATATTCCCATTACTTTGATTAGTAGTATAAGCTTGTAGCATATTACTAGTACAATGGGTTTTCTCATTAGTATTACCTATTCTCTAAGCTTTGATCTGAATGAGTACCACCATCTCATTTAACAATAAGGATACAAGCTCATGTTAATGGAAATGTGGTGACTCTATCCTCTTAATGACCTTAGTACTACCTATCTCTACCATTGACCGAGTTCCATATCGTAGATTGATGCATGTACGATTCTATGCATATAGATGAGGTAAAGGAACATTCACGAGTGCTCATATAGGAGTAATTAGGCATATATGGATACTAAGTGCATAGTAATTATGATTTCATGGGATTTTCTCATAATAGAGCTTATCATAACGAGTGTAATGGGTTTACTACTACGGATATAAGTGATAAGATTGGGATAACATAAATCATTATGAGATTAATTGTGTTCCATATCTATGGGAACACAAGGGAAGCGATAGGATGGATACTCACAAATGGCACTCATTATCTAAAATATCGGTATTCTAATAACATACGTATCTACTTATTACTAGTACAATAAGCATGATCTACTTGACTCTTGTTAATTACGAGTCGTGATCATAACAATGGTTATAATTAATAAGTATCCATAATAAATACTTTGATCCATAAGCTTAAGTAACACATGTATTTGGTAATAACAAGGAGTGTATAACCATAATCGGAGTGAGTGCAATATATGGGTGACGATGTGAACCGTATGATCTTGATAGCTTACTAAGTGTAATACCATATCTATTTGGATTAGAGCTTACATATAAAAGCATGGTTTCAAGTGCTCTAAGTGATTCCGTAATAAACTCGTATCATATATGTACTTGAGCTCGTGTATCTCATGTTCATTTACTAATATATCATTACCTATAAGCAAGTTTCATAATAGAGAAGGTGGTAGTGACGCATATTATGCCTAAGATATCACCCTATCTAAGTAGTTAAGCTACTCACGAGTCGTAACCTCATATCATGCTAGCTTAGTACAGTACGTATAAGGTTCCAATCATAACCTAACATGTAGTTGATCTGTGTGTTTCCACATCAATAAGCTCATACATGTATACGCTTCAACACATTACGTTATTTCCATCACTATTAGTAACACCGATACCATTCACTAGTTAAGCGGGGATAAGGATAGAAGTAGTGGCAATCGAGGCTTGATAAAGGTTGAATCCTATCACGATAAAGCATCTACTCGTATATAAGAGAGACCTTCTTGCTTCACCTATTTCACATGGAATACTTATTATGGAAATAGCCATCATTTGGACCAATAGTGATACTCGGGCTTGTTATAAGATTCTAGTAGTCGACATGTTCGTAAGATCGGTATTATATAAGCTATACTATTCAATGGATTCACTGCTTTGGTTAACCTTTTATAACGATAATAAAAGCTCTTTTAGTATAGAAGTTCATCTCTCACTATGTTTACATAACAAACGAGGATAGTGTTGTACGAATATGGAGTTAAGGGTAAAGGTTCCATATTCTTTATTAACATATCACTATCTTCAACTGATTCCCATCGATTTTATTAACTAGGAAGAGTATGACACAATCAATTATTTTGCCTAACTTACAGTTTGTAATCGTAATTACACGGGTTTACGGTCATGTATACGAGTGGTCATAGCTTATCCATGAATTTGAAAACTTTATTTTGAATTATCTCGTAAGAATGAATTTTACTCAACGATACATGGATACCCATAAAGATAGAATGCTACTTCACTTTAGTGACACGGGATATATGCTATTTGTTTAAAAAATTTCTTTGGTGCATGGACACCGGTATGCAATATGTCATTTAAATTAACGAGTGCAAGAATGTGAAATCATAGATTAGACATTATAGGCTGAAAAATACCTATCAATTTATTTCACTGCATTTCAAATATGATTCAAGGAAAGGGAAATAAAAGAATAATTACATTTTGAATATGAAAAGTGAAATATATGGGTATATAGATTGAAATGGACAAAGCAAATGCATCATAAATAGAACATGAATGAACTAAACAGAACGACATCCGAAAAGAGAAATTTTATTGAACATATTGATACCTACGTGAACAAATTTTCTTTTTATATATAAGTTCTAGGATTGATATCATACATATCAAAGTATTTTGAATGTATAAAGGTTGTTATATGGGTAACAATTGGTTATGAACAATATAGATGCATATGCTATAATATGTGTACGAGTGTTTACATTGCGGATTATGTACCGAGTAAGTATCATGCGGAAAAGCAGTTACACGAAACAATCTACGTGATGACAGATTTCCAAGAACAGTTGAGACTCCCCAGAGATCCCACGATAGGGGTGTTGACCCTGGTCCCTCTTTCGGGAGGAGTGGAGGTGTTGCCCACTTGTTTATCTTCCAATACCTAGAGTCATGGGAGGAGCATGCGAGTCACGCTCCCCTAGGCGTGTGATGATGATCTGCGGATGCCTACAAGCATGTCGAGGTCAAGGTAATTGACAACGATATCATTTGAGGGTCTATGAATGGATCGGTAAAGCCGATGCCATGGCATATTCACGTAGAAGACGGATAGGATGGGAGTGGAAGAGATTAGGAAGGATAGGATGATTTTAGAATAGTTTGGAGGTTTGGTGAAGATGGGAAGTAACACTTAAATTACGAGATACATACTTATTTAAACGAAAATTCAATCTTAAAATACATACATTCTACAATCACTCTAATCTCTAAAAACACAATATTGATATGAGTATATAAAACCATAAACTTCGGGAAGAAGTTTTACTGAAGGGAAGAAGTATGTAACGACCCATTCCTAAGTATATACAAAACGATATTAGCATGTGAACGATATAGGCATGTGATAGCTACACTGCCTATACCGCCCACATCGCACTAGTATACCTAACTACTAATATCAAGCTTACCTAAGTTAGAAATTAATGATAAGGTTTTAGACTAAAATTCATATGGGTTTAGCATAAAGTATATAAAAAGGATTAATGAAAAGAAAATAAAATTTTAAATAATTAAAATACATACATATACTCAAAGTTGAGTTAAATATTATAACATAAGCCTTAATCTTAAATATCCTTCAAAGTCAAGCCGTATACTTCTTAACAGATTAAATAAACATAAAGATCACACCTCCTCTTTAATGCCAACGACATCTCCTTAAATGCTAATCGTACCATCCTTTAAGAAGACCTTATCTAGATGGAGAAGAGGCGGTGAGGAGGTTGAATGGCGGTGGGGGAAAATTTATATAAGGATGTTTTGAGGGAAAGAACGAGGGGGGGGTGAAAAGGGAGATTGAATGGTCAGATGTAATCGTTTGAGGAGGAGTCTACTGGTTCTTGGAAATGCGGGCACGGGGGCAAAGGAGACATCCTCTCGGGTGCGGGATTGTTCCCGGATTTGGCTCGGGAGGATTGGATTGTCCCGATAATACGATTACGTTCACGGCAGACATCGGCATCACTTTGGGAGGAGAGCTATCATCACAATCCTCAAAATCATCAATTGCGTTCCGGGTATTTCTTTTAGGTATAGAATTGTTTCTCCATTTAATTTCACCGCAAATTTTCATTGAAATACATCAACTGCTCGAATATATTTTGTCACGCAATTAAATCTCTGTGTATGGAACTTTACATTTCATTGAAATACGTTATCTGTTGGATATACACTTAGATTAATATGTGTCACGAAATGCAATTTACGTACTTAGATTAATATTTGCCGAAATGAAATTTTTGTATGCTTTGAGGAACCTTACGGCTTTGATTGCTTACATGATAGTTCTATTCTCTCTTTCGACCACACCATTTTGTTCTAGATTATTTGGTACCACGATCTCTTTCTTGATTCCAACTTCTTTGCAAAAGTCAATGAAATCATTAGAAGTGAACTCTTCTCCATCGTCGGATTTGAATATTTTGATCTATGTCCTAGTTTGTTTTTCTATTATAGCTTTGTAGTCTTTAAACATGTTAAATGCTTGACTTTTTATTTTTCAAAATATAACTCCATGTCTTGTGAGAAAAATCATCCACAAAGATTATATAATACAAGTAGCCATCAAGAGAACTTACAAGCATAGGTCCACATAAATCAAAATGTACAAGACGAAGTACCTAATCGGTTCTATTTTTTACTCAAAGGAAATGGTCCTTTGACTTGCTTTCCACTAGCGCATCCTTGACAAACTCCATCATGATCTTCTCTAATCTTCGACATTACGGGAGACCATCTTTCTCACATGTAATGCTTTATAGTGCGGATGAGTGAACCTTTGGGGGGCAAAGTTCACTTTGAATATTGTTGTCATGGATCGGCGCAAAAATTGGTCTTCCATTGACTTTGTATAAGCTTTCACATCTTAATCCCGAAGTAAAGGCATCTCTCATGCTAGATCTCATCGCCTAAGTGAGAATTTTACCATTTATGAAACCAACTTTCATTCCCCTATCTTCTAAAGTAGATATGGATACAAGATTCTTTTTCAAACCAAGTACATACAAAACTTTTTTGAAGTGAAATAGTTTTACCATGATCCAAATGGAAAGAAACAAAACCATATCCCTTTTATAGAATATGTAGAGTTGTCTCCGGTAATGATTTTTCAAATCGGTCACCCTCTCAACCAAATTTGAAATCACTTCTTTATAACCCGGTAAAGTGCCTTAAGGCACCACTATCAACCAACCAACGGTCACGAGAACACACAACAAGAGAACTAGAAAGAGAAGAAACAAGAAAGTATCATAATTGTATTTCGAGTTGCATTGTTTTTCGTACCTTGGGTTCCTTGAAGAACGATAGCTTTTTTTTATGAGCAAAAAGGAGCTTCCTTTCTTCTTCTATAATCATATTTGTTGGTACGATTGTTGTAGTTGGATCTCGGTTCTCTTACGCTTTTTCGACAATCAAGGGCATAGTGACCATGCTTATGGAAATTATAGCATTGGACTTTTGCTAAGTCATTGTTCCATTTGAAATAATTTTCGCATCTAGGTGCACGCTTTCTCAAACAGTGATGGCCAATTCTTAATTTTTGTTTCTTGCCTTGGACAACAAAGGCAGTAGGCTCTCCCTCTTGAGGCTTGGGATTTCTTCCTCTGGAAATCATTTGGGCCTTTTCTTTACTACACTTTTCCAAGAGCTCATCGAATGTAGGAAACTTGTCATTGTTGTTGATGGTGATAATAAAATTTTCCTAAGATGGAGAAAGACCTCCAAGTGTAATCAACACAAACTCCTTATTAGATACAATTTCTCTAACTATAGACAGTTGATCATTAATTTTAGAGATCCTAATGAAATATGTTTGAATGGTCTCTCCTCTGTTCATCTTAATATCCTTGAGTTGATTCTTCAAAGCAAGAATTTGGCGGAAGTTATTCACTTAATACCAATGTGGAAAAAGTCGAAGTCGGGATTAAATCGACAAGGGTAAAAAAAAGTTGAAAAAACTCGGCAAAGTCGGGGACTTTTTTGAAAAAAGTCGGCAAAAAAGTCGGCAAAATTTAAAAAATACAAAATTATTCAAATTTTTTTCAATTTTTTTTAGCATCTAAAGTATCCACAACATCAAATAAATGCATTTCCACATAAACATGTAAAGAAAGCTAATATATAATATGTATATGAAGTCTAGTGCTACATCACATATCAAAATAGTGAATCGAGTCCCGAATCTTGAGTCTCGGTCTCAAGAGTCAAAATATCAACAAAAAAATATAATAATGTATATCATGAGTCATCTCCATGTCATAAAGTAAATCACTAAGATGAAGATCCCCCCTGCCCTTTTACGGGAATAGGGAATGGCTTTGCCTTTTCCTCTAGAGGAAGAAGGCCACCGCCCCTCGAAATACGGATGGATCAGTCGTCCTTTAGAAGCAAAAAAAACAAGTGGCCTCTCTCCTGCCGGCCCGACGCGCCCTTGCATACGCCCATCCTAGATGGTGTCACCTCCTCCTCCACATCCTCCTCCTGGCATCCATATCGAAGTTCTCCGAATTTGTCTCATCCACAATCGAAGATTGTAGTAGACATCACCATGTCATTGAGACGTTGGGATTCCAATCCGTAAAAAGGGTCATAGATTATAAATTAGCACTTAGAAAATTTATATAGTAAAAAATAATCAAATTATTTCAAAAATTTAATTTGAAATTTTTTTTACTTGTTGCGCTTTTTGCTATGTATTTTGTCAAAGACACTCCAATTGCGCTCACACCCGGAGGAAGCTGCATGTACGAGTCGAGCACTCGGATGGCAAGCTTTTGGAGATGGGGGTACTCTACCACCATAGCTTGTCCACCAAGCATCTACAAGTTAAAATAAAAATGAGAAGCAAAAATTATGAAGAGACAATGAATTATTAAATTTGAAAGTTGAAAGTTGAAACAAATTGAAGCTTACACGGCATTTTAGTCGTCCTACTCTTAATAGCCATGGTAAAACCAAATGTGCCACCGGCCATCCTATATATTTCCATTTCTTTGGAAATTTCTTCATGTTCTTGCTCAAATACCACCATCCTCTCAACACATGTGAAGAATCCATCCATCACCTCGGCATCAAATACGAAACCACGAGGAGTAAGAAAATGCGGGGGTTGAAGTAGATACTGCGACATGAATGGGGCGATGGAGGGTATTGTTCCATCGGTCATCAATCACTCTCCATATGACCTCGTTGTTTCTCTAACCCCTCATCTCCCTTATCCGCATAATAAGCACGAATGGCTTCTTTGGCCCTATCCATGGCCTCATACAAGTAGCCCATTGCGGGCTTCTCTCCATCAACCAATCGAAGAACCCTTACCAAAGGTTCACGAAATGGCACACACCTCCTCTACTCACGCTCAAAACTCCCCGATCATATGAAACAAGTCCGCATATGCCCTCTCCCTACGGTTTGCGGCTAATAGATAACTCACGCCAATCCCGTGAAAGAAACATGCTCTTCACGTCCCACATAGAATTCAACAGAGGGCGAAGAGATATGAAAGTAGTGGCAAAGCGTGTTATCGCGGGGCCGCATCAACTCTTTGTTGTTGGTGAATCTTCTCATCAAGCTAAGCACGGATGCATGATTGTAAATAAATTTTTGTTATGTTCTTGGATGATTCAACAATATGTCTCACCATAGGAATCTTACCTATATCCTCCAACATCAAGTCAATACAATGAGCAACGACAAGGTGTCCAAAACGAGGGTAGGATACCTCTCCATCGACAGCTCTGCCAGTGCAACATAATTTGCGGCGTTGTCCATTATGACTTGGACAACATTCCGTGGGCCTATTTCTCGAATGAAGATGTCCAACAACTCACATAATAAACGCGCATCTTTAATGTGTGCGGATGCGTCCATGATTTCATAAACATTGTCCCCTTGGGACAACTAACCAAGAAGTTAAGAAGGGTCCTACCCTTACGAGTCGGTCCAACCATTCGACATGTATTTGTGCATCCCAGTGTGTTCCCAAGATGCCCTAAACTCCCTCCCCGATCTAGCGGTGCAATCATTCTTTTCCTCTTGAAGAAGAGGCCCTCTCAAGCGTGCAAAGGTAGGGGCTTTGTACCCCGGGACAACGACGACGAATGGCATCAAACATAGGTTGGTAGAATGGGTTTGTCTTCGCAATGTTGAAAGGAACATCACTCCATAGAAGACATCTACTCACCAACTCGTCGACTTACGCCTTTTCCTTTTTTTTAATTGCTGATTTGATGCCCGGGTTGTGCACCGTGTGTCGTTCTAGGGGACAAAAAAAGGATTAAAAAGGCTGAGGGGTTGGAACTAAAAGGTGATGTCGAGACGAGAAGAAGCACTCTCACTTACCCCCGGTCTTGAGCTCCCCTACAAGTTGCCTTTTCATTCACTGCCCCTGGTGTCTTTGCCATCTTCTTTTTTCCATCAAGGCTTTAATGGCCTATCGGATCATTTACGGACCCGGATTTGGGCAAATTTCTACATTTTGCCCTGGGAATTTGCCCCTATATGGCATTTTTTAATGCGGCGATACCCCCGACATATGCTTTCCACACAACTTGCAAAATAAATACATTCTATTGAGTCCTCCGAGTTCCGGGTAAAGGGATCGGAGTTCACCATATCGCGTGAAAGGATCCAAATTCCTTGGCATTTTGTTTGAAACTTTTTGATGTTTGAACACGGGCACAAAACAAAAATTTTAAAAAAAAATTAAAAATTTCCCATCACATAAATTAAAAATTAAAATCACTAAATAGTAAACAAGGGTTAGAATTTTTTTTATTTGAATTTTGATTCTTGAAAGTTGAACTCATTGAAATTTTAAAATTTAATTCAATCTAGGATTCAACTTAGAATTTTAGAACTTCGAGTTACGGTCGGGTTACAAACTTACAAGATGAATTTAATTAAATTTATTTTAAATTTTAATATTTATTATTTATTATGTTGGTTCGAGTTGCAAGTTGAAACTTGAAGGAAAGGAGCTGGAGAAAGTACGGAGGTCGTACAAATTTAATAACGAGAGGTCGTACAAATTTAAAACTTAATTACCATTGCAATTAATGCTATCGACATGACGGGGAATGCTGAGATCAAGCATATTGTGAGGGATCATATTGTGGAATTTGTATTGACTCTTGAGAGGCTCACTCTTTGGATATTTGTACGGCATCTAAGAGTAGTTGGTCAAATATTCCAGAATTACGACCTTCTCTACATTCACTCTGGAAACAATCATTACCAAGTTCCAACGAGTTGGAAGGAAGGCCAAAACTCACATGCTCGGACGTTGAAATAGACCTCAACTTGATACATTACGGTGAAAAACCACAGGGTGATCTACTACACGATGCACGGGCGATCTTCACGGTGACACGGTGACACAACACTTACCCTATCTCACCTTGTAAAACAATGATATTAGCACACGGCAAGTGGATCGAAGATCGGTAGTGTTCTTAGTTCATTTAGGATGTTGAGACAAGAAATTTCCTCTATAATAACTTTGTTTATAATACGAGTAGTCTTGAGGACTTCAATATATACATTTTTAGTAGACCTAATCTATAGAGTTGATTAGTTTGTAATTTGACAATATCTCTCTTGGTGACAATTACATGTGATGTGACGGTGACATAATGTGAATAACGGTATTAGGCTTTAGCACACCTCTTCTCTAAATTTTATTATGTTATATCTTTGAAACAAGAATTGGAATTTGATATGCAAATTAAAGGACATTCAACTCCTACTAATTAGAACATCCTCCACGTCATCACTATCAAGATCTATGACAAGAATCGGGGACTTGGGGGGTGTATAAGCTTGCCTCTGTTTTAACGGTACGCAATGAGCAAAGTTGCAAAGCGACTAGACTCGCAATGATTGAAGTGGCCAATGCGAGACCTCCTGTACCATGGTGAAGACATAGGTGCCTAGCTCTTAACAAAAGTACTATAAATTACGTGTGGGCAATGTTATAATTAACGAGTAAATACATGTTATCCTTATATTATTGTTATTAAGAAATAATGTTTGCATTATAAAATTCGGTAACCTACTAACTACTACAAATAAGGTGGTCCTCTAAAGGAAGATATTAAGCAACCCCAATTTGTTGGCGAAACCACCTCCCTTTTAATTTGAATTCAATACGAGTCTCGTAATATTTGTTGTCTCTAAACTTAACTTGACATATTAACAAATAAAACATATAAACTCGACCTATATACTAGCTACTGTGTGTGACATTTTCGCTAGGGGATTTGTTTATGTTTAAAAATTAAAATCGTACAAAACATTTAATTATTAATATATATATTATAATTTGTTTATGTTACAAAATGAAAAAAAATAACGCGAGCGGCGAACTCTTGAGTCTTGACTCTTACCGGGCGGCAGCAGACAAACCCCGGCGGCCAATACGCAAGCTCGAGTACATTGAATCTTGAACGATGGTTGAAACTTGAATGTTCAACTCCAATCTCCCAACACAAACCGTAAATGAAGTTGTAAACCCTCTCGTCGGACTCTCCACGATCAACGCGACAATACAACAAGCAAATAACTCATAAAAAACGAAACTTCCGTCTTTTATTCCCGCCGATCGGTGGCATCACGATTTTTTCAATCGAGTCGGGAAAAAATCGGGATTATAACGACTAAATCCCAACTTTTTTCAACTTTCAAAAAAATCGGAAAAAGTCGGCCGATTTATCGGCGCCTTTGCAAAAAATCGGGATTTTTGAAAAAAGTCGCGATTTTTTCCCAACTTTTCCACACTACTTAATACATTCCAATCAACTTATCATATATTTCATTGGATTTCTTCAAGTTGGAGACATAGGTGATGAGACGGTCTCTAAGAGAATCAAGGATAATTTTTTTAGCCTTGACTTCTCCTTTCTTATATCTGGCCTTGATAGCAGCTATAGAGTTTTATGTTGGTTCTGCCACCTCTCCTTCAATATACTCAAGTTCATCATGTTCCTTAAGTGTAATATCCAATATATCCTTCCAAAGGAAGAAATTTGAAGCATCAACCAGCGTCTCTTCATTCTTGAAGTAAGAGAAAGACATCTTGAACTGCTCAAACAAATTTCAGCAGCAAGTAAGAGTAGCAGGTAATATTTCAGCAGCAAATAGTAAGGGACATCAAGAGATATTTCAGCAGAAAATGAGAAGCAAATAGAAGGGACAACATGAAATATTTCAGCAGAAAATGAGAAGCAAATAGAAGGGACAGCAAGAGATATTTTAGCAGAAAATTAGCTGCAAATAGATTGAACAGCAAACGATATTTCAACATAAAAAGAGCTGGAGATAGAAGGGACAACAAGAAATATTTCAGCAAAAAATGAGCTGCAAATAGAAGGAATGACAATAAAGATTTCAGCAGAAAATGAGCTCGGGCAACAAGTGATATTTCTGCAAAAAATGAGAAGGGGTAAACTCTTGACTTCTTGGACTTGTCTTCACCAAAGCTCTGCTACCATGTTGAAACTTGATGTTCTATGCTAAAACAATACTTAAAAAAATGAAACTTCTTCGAGCTACAATATCAGCTATAAGCAATTGTAGATAGAACATACACCATATAAACCATATGAAAAATAGAAGACAACCAGGAACAGAATGAGACACAGAGAATTTAGGTCCAATGACCAGGGAAAAACCCACAAGATAAAAATCCAGCCATATTTTTCTTCCATTAGAAATCATTTGTTCAACGAAGAAACAGAATACAATGGGAGAATGAAGAAGTTCATCCAAATCTGAAAAAGATCTCTGATAGCAGCAGCAGATGCAAACATTGAATCACTTTGGCTCGCCAAGTTCTACTCTTACTCTCAAAGTCTCTCTCTCACTCTCTCAATCCTTCTTTAGTCTCTCCAACTCTCTCTTTCACAAGTTCAACTTCTCCTTTCACAATGCACAAGTGAGTAAGAGTGAAGATGAAAGACACATATAAATAGGACAAGCAAGGAGTTTGAGCCATGAGAGAGGAGTAACTCGCATGCCTTGAGGGAGTGTTACATATGCCAATTAGGGAGGTAAGCATGCCTTTGTAACTCATGCCATTAGGGAGGTACCCTTGCCTTTGTAACTCATGACATAAAGGAGGTACGCTTTCCTTTGTAACTCTTGCCATAAAGAGGAGTATGCATGCCTTTAAGGAGAGAGTGTAACATATGCATTGAAGAGTGCGTAAGAGGAATATTTTATGACGAATCTTTAATGCGTGTAACAGGCGTGCTATGACGAGTCTTTAATGTGCGTAAGAGTGTAAGAGGAGTGCCATCAAGGAGAGAGAGAGGTGTGAAGTGGCATGATTGAGTGCCAAGTAGGAAAAGTGACATGTAATTCCCTTTTAATAATAATATTACAGTATCATAATAATAATGATTGAGTAAAAATTGAACAATTAAGATTGATTAAGGATAAGTTAAGCGATTTTTCGTCATCTATACTTGATTACCAATTAAAGCAAGGTGATTTACTATTTTTGGAAAGTCATGCTTGAAATGATAAAAATGGCTTTCTATTTTTAGAATGTCACTCTAGAATAATCAGAACTGAGATTTTATTCAAGGAAATTCATCCCTCAACTGCCAATTTTCAACACTCCCTCTCAGCTAGGGAGGAATTTCTTTCTGAAACAAGGATCTCTGCTTTGGAACAATGATGTTACAATCTAATGAAGAGGAATCATCATAGGGGAATTGCATTCATCACGCTATATTCACTTGGGTGGAACTGCTTATTTGTTGCATATCAAGAAAACCTAAAGTGCACAAGTCTATATCTAGTCTAAGTACATGACACATTGCTCCCTATCAGGAAAAATTAAGCTTTTGTCCATCATAGAGTATTTCACCCAGCACATATCGTCATCTCCTTGAACCATACAGCCTAGAATATCCTTAAAGGTGAGTAGAAGGAAGCCTCCCTTGTGGTGAAATTCCATTAAAGAGCAGGAGGAAGACTGTTGAGATGACAGTGGCAATCTCTCTTGTTGCAACAGGGTCTGGCCCTCGCCTTGTGAGTCCCCTCACAAGGCCTGCTAGATTTTTCAGAAATAGCCACCATTAGAGATATCATTCAAAAACAAATAGAGTCTACTATTTTTGGCACCAATCATGAAGTTAGATCTTTAACATCAAAAGGAAACAAAATGTTCAATATTGGATGGATACAATTATTTCAATCTTCAGTATTTGTTCTTTAAATGAGATTGTCATTTAAAACACGAAAAATGAAGCATAAATTGTGAACTAAGGGAAGCAGTAAATGGCATTACGTACCAATGGAGGCATTGACTCAAAACAATGAGCATAAGTGATTGAATGTCAGATAACTTACTTCATTGACAGATACTGTTTCTTTTATCAAATGATCACAAGCAATATTGAGGAATGCTCGTAGTCTTCGGCAGCCAGAAATTAGAGCTTGCACTTCATTTTTGAAATCACCTGGCAGGGTGAGCAATCAGAGTCAGACAAGAATGGCACCTGCTGACATATAAAAAAATTACATCAGATAAGATAGAAAGGAATGCAATCAGGATTGAACCCACTTAAACTCTTGAAAATGATAAAACAGCAGACTTAACTTCAACACAAGAAATTTTGTTTATGTATGGACAACATATAAGGTGGACCAATACTGACTTCTTGTCGCAGTTGATCAGAATAGACTGGTAGAATTTGAATACTAGGAATAATAGTACTTGTAAACCATAGCTTTATCTTTGATAAAATTTATGAAAATTTTCAATATGGATAATCCGAATTGGCATTGAATTTTATTCCATAAATGGGTCTCCTATGAGCATCATTTTAAACAAGAGCAAAAGGGAAAGAATGAGACTTCACATCATATAAAACATCTACGAAGATATATGCTACTGTGATGGAGAATCACAAACATCTGTTAAAAAGAACCAACATTGAACAAATAAAATTGTACAAAAGCATGCAATGAGGCATTGAAGGTGTTTTCCTTCAAAAATAAAAACAGTGATAAAGGAGGAATCAAAAATTGCAATGAATGATTAATGCATTTTCATGATGGCTCTCTTATGGTTATGTTCTATTAAATTAAATTTGAGCTTTTTTTTCGTGACATTTGACCATTGTGTTTCACATATGATAGACCTAGATGCTGCAAGATCATTGACACAAGTTACAACAGAGAATCTACAAAGGAACTGAATCAGAATATGATAATTTCTTCAAGAACTAAGCTTGTATTAATAGGAATGGAACTGTACGTACATAGTGTACTCTATAGAGAGAGAACCTGTCCTAAATGAATGCCACCTTAGGAAACTGAAATGGAATCCTATGGCAACCTACAAGAGTCGAAGGGCACTGAGAAGTTACCTACATAATTGACCTTAGCACTAAGTGCTAATAAAAAATATTTAACTAAAGTAAAATAAAACAGTAATGTATCTAAGTTGCATGGAAATGGATACTAATCCAGATACAAATCCACGGAATTCTTTGATGAGGCAGGCTCTGGATATGGGGAAACAACATATATATATAAACATACAAATACATAAATTTATATTTTATCAAACAAAACCCTGGGCCAGAAACATAGAAAATTCAGATCTGTAAATATATTTCTTCAAACTACTCTCATAAACTAGCAGAAATGTAAATTGTTGTGAAAAGGTCAGATTTCCAAGTATTTTGATGGGACGGAGGGCAATTTGACAGGCAAAAGTTAGTATTTGAAGCAGTGTGGAAAAAGTCGGCAAAAAGTCCCGACTTTTTGAAAAAATCCCAAATTTTTCCCGGAGCCGACTTTTTGCCAACTTTTTCATCCCTGAAAAAGTCGCGATTTTATCCTCGAAGTCCCGACTTTTTGCTGACTTTTTCGTAAAAATCTTGAGTGAGGTAGTTTCTTTAATATTTTTTTTTTTGAAAAAATCAGGATTTTTTCCAAAAATGAACATTTTTGTATTTTTTTAGTTTTGCTGACTTTTTGCCGACTTTTTCAAAAAACTCCCGACTTTATCGAGTTTTTCAACGTTTGGACCCTTGCCGATTTAATCCCGACTTCAACTTTTTCCACATTGATTTGAAGGCTTTTCTGTTATTGGTCCTCATCTTAGTGCTTAGTAATATATCCTTTGAGAGTGGAGATTGGATGTCTGACGGAATTCTAAAGATATGTAACTTGTACCTTTTCTACCTTCTGTAAATATGACAGGTCCCATATAGGTATAATGCAATTAACTTTACCTGCATGAATGCTAATATGATCTGGAAGGTCAAGGCGAAACACATTTGGTCCTATGGCATCCAAAATAGTGCATAGACATGATAGATTTGAACTCTTAAAATGTGATTATGTTTACTTTTAAACCTTTGTTTATTCCTCAATGTGGCTAGACTTTGTCTACCATATAAAATCAAAATTGGGCCCTATGTTCACCCTTTGGAGCTTTATATTTTGCTTATGTCACAAGCAGAATATTCTTGAATTGGAATGTATTTATGCTAATTGTTAAAAAAATGCAGTGGCTTTACCCTCTCCCTTTACCTTCTAATCTAGGAGTATAGAGGGCAACAAAGCTCATGTGGTGTCAAGGAATAAAATCCAAAGCAAACCTACAACGGTAAATGATTAGTACAGACATCAAATGCCCTATTGTGATTGTTTTGGATGATGTAGAGGCATTTTGTATGCAAAAATTTTATAAGATCTCAATTCAAGTTGGACATATTACTGCAAAATCTAGCAGCCTAGTGGAAAGCCTCACTAGGCAACCTCAGTCTTATGGCAACAAAGACATCAACCACCACTGTCACCTCAGTGGTCTGTCTCCCACTGTTTTGTGGTCAGATGTTATCCCATAAGGGAGCCCTTCCTGCCAAGACTTCAAGGATAGATGACCTAGGGTTTCTAGGATAAAGATTCTCTGAAGGTCTTGCAGAATAAATCACCTAGAATGATCTTAACCAAAGGAACACTCAAGGGTGATAGGAGTTTAATGGTTATGGAAGAAGGTACCGGAAAAGCCTTCAAAGTCAAGATACGATTTACAGATGTTCAAGTACACTTTCCACCAACCCCAATAAACTAAAGGAAGACTGTTAGAAGTTAGGGATTTTATGATATGTAGATTTACAATATGCAATAACACATAACACTACCAACAAACAATGAGATCAACAAAGGCTTCAAGACTATCAAATACGTGAGCAAGGGACAGATCAACAACAAGTTTTTAATGGCTGAAAATGCACAAAAAAAGCAGCAAATATCTTAGACGCCAGCCCTACTTTTAGTGGTAAAATATCCAATAAATGATGGTTTTGTCTCATTTATTTCTCCCTCCATTGTGTATGGACTCCATGAGAACATCGGTGTAGCCTTTTTCTGTAGCAGTGTTTCTAAACTCCTCCAGACTCTTCTTGCTTTTACTGGGATTGGAGCTTTCAGGTATTTTTTTAATTTTCTTTTCTGGTAATTTAGGGCCTGCATCTTCTTTGTATGAAGTCTCACTCATATAACCAAGACTGGTCTTGTCATATGGTGACCTTTGACTGCTAAGAATAGCATCCAAGGTCTGAGAGTTTGGCATGCTTTTGTTGAACTTATCTAGCTCCTTCCTTAATGAGATGATTTCTGCTTCAAGCTTCTCACAGTTCTCTTCCTTTTCCTTTAGCTCAGTTCAACATTTCTTCCACTCCTTATGCTTCCTCTTCTTCAGTCTTGAGCAAGACGATTTCCTTGGTTAGTCTTTTGTACTTCTTCCTGAGGCCATCAATCTCTCCTAATGCATTATGCTTCAAGATCCACTATACCTTTAACACCTTCTTCTTCTGCTTTTTTCTTTTTTCTCCTCTAATTTGTCTATGTTGGATTCTTCATATTGTGGCTTGAAATAGGATTTCTCTTTTGTCATTATCAGAATCATATTCATCTTCTTCAAGAAAACTATTATCCTCTTTGGAGTAGAGATTTTTCTTTTTGCAAGATTTTCCTTTGAAGACCCTTTTATCTAGGCTCATCCTCATCATCGCTATCATTCCAAAAAGGACACTTAGTAGCAAAATGTCCTATCCTACCAAAATTAAAATAGATGAGAGTTAACTTACCTTTAAATCTGTTGAAATTTGCAACAAGAAATATTGAAAATGGCAACAAAAAGAGGCTTCTAATTTAATTTTCCCTATATTAAATTAGAAGTAAATTGTAATTCCACATCACATGACAGTTTGTACAAGTTAACTAAGTCAAGAAGACTTAGTTAGTTCAGTTAATTCGAGTTGAGGGTCAAACTAGATGCATGTAGAGTGTCTCCTACTTTTTAGGAGCCTTGGTTGAGTTTATTTTTAGTTGTAATTAATTAATTTAATTTATTTGAGTTAAAGTCAATTTAGCTAGCTCTAACTGATGGAGTAACTAGTGAGAGGTCAAGCGAATTAAATCTAATTTAATTCACATGCAATGACCAATCAGATAACTGATAATTCACTCATAAATAACTCATGCATGTCAATTTTGAGGAAGACCCAGTTGAGATTGGAGTTAAAGGGAAGTGTACTATCAGTTGTATAATTAGAAAATTGTACAGGTGGTGCATGGAGTCAGAGGAAGAGCCTTGATATATTGCGCAATCATTATTGGAGAACTTCCTAATTAATAGGGGCTCAATTACCCTAAGGATTGCGCAAGCAAGCAGGGAAGATTGAGGCCAAGAAATTGGTTAAGTATTGAATCAAGCTAGCCTAGGAATGTGAGACAGACATAGATAGTGCAGCGAGCTCTCAAGCCTGAGAGAAGCATTGTATCGTTCTCATATTCTTTGACTTATGCCATATACAAAAAGTGGGGATTTTCGCTGAGGCTTTCCCCAGATAAATCTTTGTGTTATGCGATTGAAATTCTTTCTCTTTCTTGTTCAAGTGATTATGCAATCGTAATTGGTTTCCACAATTTGTACAATAGATTCACGTATTTTGTTTTAGCATATTACAAATATCAGTTTAAATCTATGTGGATTTTCTACAAAATCTGTATTCTTTCTTTAATTTTCTAACTAGTTAAGCCATTTTTTGATTAGATTTGTCACTAGAGCAATCACTAGAGTTGCATTTTCTTGACTTCTTTGATACTTTGATGGTGCTTCCTTAACTGATGTGCTTCTCGTCCTCATTTCATATGTAGTGAGAATTTCGTGAAGCTCGTCTACCCTTAGATCCTCCAAGTTGTTTAATTCTTTTATGGCAGAGACTTTGGCATCAAAACGCAGACGAAGAGACCTCAAAATTTTTGAACAATTGTTGTTTCTTAAACTATTTCACCAAGTCCTTTGAGAGAATTAACCACTTCATCCACTCGAAGAAAATATGCAGCCACATCTTCTTCATGATTCATTTTCAAGCTTCCAAACTGTCTTCGGTAGGTCTGAAGCTTTGCTTTCTTCACTTAATCATTTTCTTCATAGTTGCTTAAAAGCTTGTCCCACATCTCTTTAGTTGATTCACATTGCATAACTTAACAAATTATTAATCTGCCAAACCATTTAAAATGGAATTCATAGATTTTGCATTGGAGACAAAATCCCTTTTCCAATCTTGATCAGTTGGAGGAAAAGATGCAACCTTATATCCATCTACAACAGACTGCCAAACTTCAGAACCAAGAGACATCAAGAGGGTCTTCGTCCTTATCTTCCAAAAGGCATAATTTGTTCCATCAAACAAATTAATTTGGATTGAACCTTTTCAACTAGCCATGGTCCCTATAAGACCATCTTCTAGTTGTTGGATTGTATCTGGAGAAGCCCGCTCCGATATCAATTGTTAAAAATACATAGTGATAGTAGGAGGGGCATGGAATCGGTATCACCTAAATTTAAATCATTTTCAACTATAAAACAGAGGTCACATCACATAATCAACCATTAACACAATGCATGAACACAAAGATGAGATAATACCACATGAATACTTTTCTAATAGTCTTCAATTTATTACAATGTTATTGTAATGTTCCAAAATTAGAAAAAAAATTGCCAGGAAAATGCTTAACCGAGATTTAACCCTAAATTTCTCCAAACAGTAGCAGAACATTCATCATAAGATTATGGCAATAGAAACAGATTTACATTATGGAACCTAAAAATGCTGCAAACTCATAAGAAATACTTGCAAACTCAACTTTATTAATAAAGATATATTATGCCAGTACAATAGCTAGAGTTAGCTGAGATAAGATGGCCACAAAATGGTTTTTTGCAAAATGAACCTGTCGTCCACAAAAATACTGAAGATGATGCCCAAGCTGAGAATTTGAGTGGTCTTCACTCCAATAACATTGAAGCTCTATGAAACTCCTAGATAAAGTCTCTTTAAGGAGCATTGGGTTTGCGTCCAACACTCAACAACATACCCAAGGGTTTCTATCCTAGGGCTATAGTAGTTGGGAACTAGGTTCTCCAACTTTCATCAAGATAACATTCACAAATCCAAGATGCCCTCAAATGGTCTCCTCCTCCTCTTTTATAGATCTGATGGACCCCTCTAGAAGACTTATATTATTATTACTTTAATCACTTAGCACCTATTTCCATCCCCTTTATTTTAATTAAAATATCTTTTTACTCTGGGAAAATGGTAAATAGGGCACCATTCCTCCTCAAGCCACTGAAATTCACTTCCCACCATCTCATCTTGTAGATATTCTCATTATGGTTCCAACGAGCTATTATACTAAGGTGTTCCATCAAGTATCCCTCCCAAATTATCACCTTAAGCATAATTAATTGAGTTAGGCTAAACAATAACCTTGTTATCTGAAAGTTGTCGGAATGCAATGGAACAAAAGGAAAGATGTGCGGATGATGGAATATGCCATGTAAATGCCATCAAATCCCAAAGAAATTCCTTAAAATACCATAAAGCCCCTCCAAAATCCCATGGGCCCGTTGATCGAGAAACCATGCTCCTGTGACCCAGTTGCCTCCAATCCTGGAAGTCCACCCTGACCATGCCATAAGGGAAACCAGAAAAAGGAACATGACAAATCCTCCCGCTCCAAGATTGCTTGCTCTCAAGCAATCCATATATGTCGACCAATCTAGTGGTCCTATGGAACTAAGAACCAAAACCTGGATCCCATGCAAACCACTAGGTGACACCATGCCTTCGTGCTCCCCAACCATGAATGGATCCCTTAAGGCCCGGACCCCAGACTAAACTCTGAATGGTCCTACCATCAACAAATCCTTCGGGTGTGAAATTTTACTACTGAAATCCTATTACAACAACTGGTTTTATTTCGTCTAATTGTTAATTAAATTAGCAGTTTATTGCTACGGCAACAAAGAAATAAAAACACAACAATCTTCACGAAAATACTGCGGAAAATAATAGTGTTGGAAACTGAGAAATATTCTAGCACACACACATAAAAATTAACACAATTACTTTTGGACAAATGTCCCTGGAAAAACCAAACTTGGGAAAACTGGTGCAGCAGTTGAGGGTTTTATATTATTATGCAGCAGTAAAATTATCCAAGTACAATCTGGATGTCGAAAACTGGCAATCATGCACAGAAAATACTAGCAAAAATTATTTGAGGCAAATTACCCTCACTCCGAGCAATCCAGGCACTTGAGTGCTCCTGAAAAGCTAGCCATCCAACTAGGTCTGCACAGGCTTTGTGTCAATGTTGCATGTCACAGATGTTGTTTGAATCAACTGCCAATCTAGTCGCCTGCTTGTTGCTGACTGGGAAAATGCTTCTCCGACCCTTTGGAAACTCTTACCGGCCTCTAGAACTGAAATCGTCTTCCCTCCAGCAAAATTGAACTACCCTTTTGAAGCATCTACGCAGCCTCCTGAAGAAAATCTTGACCTCTCTGCAAAGTACTCACTGGATCAGGAAAATCTTCCTCCAGCTTCACTGTCCTTGCTCCTCCTTGTCTTTGCTTCCTTCTCTGGCTCGAACTCTTCAACCAACTAATGCTACAATCTGGAAAATCGAACTCTCCAAGGAAATTGATCTCAAGTTTGTGTTCTCCATCTACACATCGACTTCTTCTTATAATCTTCTATTCGACCTCCAACGGCCAAGATTAAAACTTAATCAAGGGCTAAAGTTATTTCCTAGTTGATCTGTGTAAGATTATAGATAATTCACACCTTTCTCAATTAATACTGATTAATTAACCACTTTCCCTAAGTTTAGACTTAGGAAATACTTAAAAATAGGCTAATAATCTAATTGAGACACTTCTATGTGGAATTTCCAAAACGATGCTACAAAGTCTTTCCACAAAGTCTCGAGACTAGAACACATTCAATGCTACAAAAACTAACACTCCCTCTTAGCGAGGATGGTGTTCTAGTGTTGCACTTTTGCTACAACACCCCGACTCTGTATCACCCTCTGTCACGCTACTGATGTCTGGCCACTGTGACCTCCAGCCACTACCCAACAACCAGTGCACAAATCTGATGTTGCATCTGTGCTACTGTTGACACCGTTAAACTGTTGCCAACTCTACATTTTCACTGCAACTCCCTCTCATCTGTTGTTGATGCAACCACAACAACTGCAATAGGGGAGCATCCTAAATATTGAATCAATTGTCAGTTGCATATATCTCCTGAGTCTTGAATCTACTAGCTACTATATTATCTACTAAAGAATCTGTGATGTTGTCGACTCTGCATTGTCCCACTTTGCACCGCTTCCAACACTACACTGCGCTCCTCAGCACCTGACTGCTACTAGTCTGCAACTGCAACTGTCACTCTGGAATCTGACTGCATCAACCGACATTGATCCATCCTGCTACTGAATATTGTGGGCCCTTGTAGCAAGGTAATGATCCATGAAAAGGACACCTCGATGGGCCTTGCCCCTGTCCCTGCCTGAGACCCTTCGATGCTAGGGCCACATTCTCCTCTTCGGCCTTCACGCCCTTTTTGTTGCTCCCGCTGGTGGTACTCTTCAATAAAGCACACCTCAACTCCTCCTGTTGTAGGTCGGACCACATCTTGTCCCATCTAGGCAATGTTTCTCTACCCAAGACACTTCGAACAAACACCTACCACTCCTCTAAGACATTGTTCAGTGCCAATCATATAAGCTTTATTCGTTAACGTGCCTTCCCAACGACTGTAAGTTGATCTCGGACCTGTTGAATCATGTTGAGGAAGGAGACTATGCCTTCTCCCTTCATCATCCTGATGCTCCTCAGCTTCTCTTGTAAGAACATCTGATGTTGCTCAGAAGTGTTCTTATATAGTTGGAGGAGGGCATCCCACATTTCCTTGGCCATTTTTTTTTCCGCCACATGTGAGACTACATGATCGTAGACTCCATCCAAAATCAATCTCTTCGCCTTCGCCATTTCTTTCCTGTACTCCCTGAGCTGATCCGCATCCTGGGTACTACTACCACATTGTCCACATAGCCTTTCAGGCCATGTTCATCTAACAGGAAGATCATTCTTGCCTTCCACATGACAAAGTTGGCGGCTCCCTCCAACCTACCCTGATCTCTAAGCCCAATTGTGGCCATCTCTCAATTTGGTCGAAAATCTTTGTCTTTTCCTCTGCTCGGTTGTTGAATCTGCTACTCGCACTCCCTACTGGAGCGAGAAAATCTGCCCACAGCTCCTGCCAATCTGCAACAGGAAAATCTGATTTCTTAAACCTCGAAATCCCCTAAGAGAAATTTCCCTTTGTGTGTCTTTCTCTTCCACCCAACGTTGATTTTGTTCTAGCAAACTACTACAAAACCCTCCTGCACCCAAGCAAGGAATCTTCTCAGTGAAAATTACAGAGTTGTTGCTCCCTCTGCCTACTGGAAACAATGAATCTAGATAGCCGAATTTTTCTAGCAACCTACACTGAAAAATCGATCTACCCAGCGATTTGAACAGCCTAGCTTAGGCTCTGTGCAACCTCCAAAAATTTGTCTTGTTGCTCCCTCTAAACAATAAATTTCTTCTTCCGCTTTTAAGCTTCCCCGTTTGATCAAACACTCTCTTATACCATGTGAAAATTTTACTATTGAAATGTTATTGCAACAACTGGTTTTATTTCTTCTAACTGTTAATTAAATTAGCAGTTTATTGCTAAGGCAACAACAAAATAAACACACTGCAATCTTCACAAGAATACTTCGGAAAATAATAGCGTTGGTAACTCAGATTATATTCTAGCACACACATAAAATTTGACACAATTATTTTTGGATAAATGTCCCCAAAAAAACCCAACTTGGGAAAACCAGTGCAACAATTCAGGGTTTTATATTATTATCCAGCAGAAAAATTATCTGAGCACAATCATGATGCCGAAAACTAGCAATCCTGCAGAGAAAATGTTGGCAAAAATTATCTTAGGGAAATTACCCTCACTCTGAGCAATCCCGGCACTTGACTTCCACTAAAAAGCTAGTGGTCCAACTGGGCCTACGCAGGTTCTGTGTCACTCTGATGTCGCCTGTCACACATGGTGCCTGAATCGACTGCCAATCTAGACATCCTGCCTATTGTTGACTGGGAAAATGCTTCTTTGTCCCTTTGGAAACTCTTCCCGGCCTTTGGAACTGAAAACGTCTTCCCTCCAACAAAATCGAACTGCCCTTTTGAAACTTCTATGCAGCCTCTTGGAGAAAATCTCGACCTCTCTCCACAGTAATCACCGGATCTGGAAAATCTTCCTTCGGCTTCTCTATCCCTGCCCCTCTCTGTCTCTGCTTCCTTCTCTAGCTCGAACTCTTCCGCCAACTACTGTTTCTCTCTGGAAAATCGAACTCTCCAAGGAAATAGATCTCAAGTGTGTGTTCGTCATCTACCTATCGACTTCTTCTTATAATCTTTTGTTGAACCTCCAACGGCCAAGATTAAAACTTAATCAAGGGCTAAGATTATTTCTAGTCGATCCGTGTGAGTTTCTAGATAATTCACACCTTTCTCAATTAATATTGATTAATTAACCACTTTCCCTAAGTTTAGACTTAAGAGATACTTAAAAATAGGTTAATAATCTAATTGAGACACTTCTATGTCGAATTTCCAGAAACGATTTATGGGTTATGTAGAACTCCTGTGTTTTAGCCTCTCCACGAAGTCTCGAGACTAGAACACCTCCAACACTACAAAAACTAACACCATCATCACAATGCCATCATGGGCAGTTGTGGAAATTCTATAATGGAGAATTCTACTGCAGCTACTTATTAAATTTCTTCTATTGCATTGTCAAACACAATTATTTAAAAATTTTCTTGTGTTAAATAACAAAATAAAATATGTTGCAGACTTCACATCATATATAAAAATAGCACAAGTAATCACACATAGACACCGTTATTTTTGGACAATTGTCTCCAGAAAAACCCAATGTGGGAAACCAGTATAGCAGATCTGAGGGTTTCTTTATTATGTAGAAATTCTGAGTACAAATGTGTGATTGTAAATGTCAATCAATCACCTGAAGAATTCTGATGAGAAAAGGCTGAGTGAGACAATTCTCACATCATCAGAGTTCTGGCACTAACTTGCACCCACACTGACTGGCTCTGCGTGATTTCTGCGCAGTGACTGCGTCACTCACGTTGTCACTGCGTCACTGCTTCAGTTGTTTGTCGTGGTTGCTTCTGTGCTTGCTGTTGTATGAGACTAGAGTGCTCCTTCCTTCCTGAAATGTTTTCCTGACACCAGATGAACCCTCAGTTGCCCCTCCAACTGAAAACGAAACTCCCTTTGCTTCTCTGCACTGGCCCAGCGTAACTGCTGCGAGGGTAACTTTGCGCTGATGCTTTGGCTCCTCTCTCACTTCTCTTCATGCACTCTCTATGCTTCAGAAATTCTCTCTCCTGGAGATTTCACCTTCCCCTCACTACAAAATGAGAACCACTTCGATTTTACCTCTCACTAAAGAAATCGAACTCTTGATTCTTTTTCCGTCTGATGTGTTTTTCCATAGGCCCCTCACCCTCCTTATATTCTTCTGTTGAACCTTCAACGATCAAGATTAAAACATAATCAAGGGCTAAGATTAATTTGGAGGTGATCCATGACTTTTTCTAGAAGATTCACACTAAGTTTAATTATTACCTTTTAATTAATCAGTTTCCCTAAGTTTACACTTAGGAAAACATTAAAAAAACAATTATTTATTTTAATTAAACCATCTCTAAGTGGAATCTTCCAAAAACTTTTCTGGGTATTATGGAATACATGTGTCTTAGCCCATATACAAAAATTACAAGGCTAGAGCACATCCGATGCTACCATAAATCAACACTCCCTCTTAGCAAAGAAAGTGCTCTAGCAAAACAACTCATTGTGCTACTGTTCTGACTTCTGTAACATCTGTTGTTGTGTTGTTGATGCTCCTCACTAACACTGCACAAGAAATGTTGCATCTGTACTGTTGTTGACTCTGCTTATTGCTGCCAACTTCCACTATACTGCAACTCCCAGTTGTTCCCTAAACTGAGTGAATTTAATTCTCCCTAGAGCCTTAGTGAGTATATCTATTGCTTGTTCGCCTGTGGAAATGTACTAGAGTTGTACTACCCCACACTGAACACAGTCTCTCATAAAATGACACCTGATATCAATATGTTTGGACTAATCATGAAATACTGGATTTTCGGAGAGTTTGATACAACTCTGATTGTCACAGTAAATGTTAGTTGGCTCCATCCTACTTCTGAATAGACTCACAAGAAGTTTCTGAATCCAGATTGCTTCGCATGTAGCTGTACTAGCTGCCATGTACTCTACTTCGATTGTGCTCAATGCTACTGACTTCTGTTTCCTGCTGCACCGAGACACCTTTCCTGATCCAACACTGAAACAGTACCCAGAAGTACTTTTTCTATCCACTGAGCTACCTGCCCAATCTGCATTTGTGAATCCACTGTGTCTAACATCCTCTCCTTTGCCATATCTGTTGGAACACCTAATCCTACATGGGTAGGTGTGGAATACGAAAAGTCACAATGGAGTCCAAGTGACCTTGGAATGTGAAACCAAGAGTCACACCATTGTACTATAAATGTACATCATGTATAATGGAAAAATAAGAAAGCCTCACGCTTATCCTTCATTATGTGTTGAGTCTCTTGTGTGTGTGTGTTTATTCTTCTCATACACCATGTGTGTGTTTAACATGGTGTTTAACATGGTATTAGAGCTGATACATCCATAACCAGCTCAACCTTGAGTGAGCCATTTGTGTTTATGGCCTGTGCATATCTGTAGAAATTCTGATAATTTTTGCAGCACTCAGAGATTGTTGCAGCAGACATTTTGCCGCATTCAGAAATTGGCAGCATTTAGAAAGTGGTTTTGAAAAAGAGCAGCAGTGGTTTTGAAGAAAAGCAGCATTGCGCATCTGAAGGTTTTCTCACTGCTCATTTTTCCTGCAATTTCTGCATTTTAATTTCTGCACCATTTTGGAGCTGCTAGAAAAGTGTTTAAAATGAGTTTCTGGAAAATTTTGGGTTTCTCCTAGAAAGAATTATGAGTTTTTCTACTGAAAATTTCTTCATCTCTGCATTTTCTGCTGCTGGATTTTTTACTACTATAATTTCCAGAAAAATTCTGCTCTATATTTGGAAAAGAAAAATCTGCTTATGTTTTAAAGTCTTCTACTCTACTCTACTGTTATAAATTAAAACCATCACAGGTAGTAGACCTCCCTTCTTTTAGGTCGAAGGTCTCCCTTTCATATATGAGGGACACTTCCTCTAGCAGAAGCCTTCAGCGTCTTGCCAGCTTTGGTTGAGTTCCAGGAAATGCTTCAAGCATTCCAGTGTTGTTGGTAATCCTAAAACCATCACAGGTAGTAGACCTCCCTTCTTTTAGGTTGAAGGTCTCCCTTTTGTCATGAGGGACAGTTCCTCTAGCAAAAACACTGATAACTTGCCGGTTGGAAGGATTAAGACGCAGCAAGCACTAAGCGTTCAGGTGTTGGTGGTCATCCTTAAACACCTCTTTTTTCCAACATTTCATAGAGTTGATTCAGCCCAAGTGCTGCCATGTATACTTTGCAAATTTGTATTACAACTCTTTTCTTGGACTCACACATACCCCTTCGGATTAAGAGGGGATGTTGGAACACCTAATCCTACATGGGTAGGTGTGGAATACGAAAAGTCACAATGGAGTCCAAGTGACCTTGGAATGTGAAACCAAGAGTCACACCATTGTACTATAAATGTACATCATGTATAATGGAAAAATAAGAATGCCTCACGCTTATCCTTCATTGTGTGTTGAGTCTCTTGTGTGTGTGTGTTTATTCTTCTCATACACCATATGTGTGTTTAACATGGTGTTTAACAATATCTGATACCTACTCTAATTGTTCCTCGTGCATACCTCAGGACGTGCCTTGTTGCGGCCTAGTGCACTGTTTTGGGTTCCACCATGAACTGACTAAGAGTGTTGACAGCAAATCAAATGTTTGATCCGGTGTTAACCAGATACATCAATGACCCGATGAGTTGTCTGTATAAGGTGGGGTCTACCTCTGTATCTTCTGATGCATCTATCTTTTTCCAATTGGTGATCATTGGTGTGGCCATGGGCCTGCAATCCTGCATTCTAAACCTCTTCAGAATTTCCACGCATACCTCTCTTGTCCTATGAAGATATCTCCATCTTTCTGACAAACTTACAATCCTAGGAAGTAGTGCATCAACCCCAAATCCTTCATGTCGAATTCAACTTCTAGATTTCGTTTGCAAACCTTAATGAGCCTAGATGATCCTATGAGAAACAGATCATCTACATATAGTACTAGAACCAATGGCTCATCCACTACCAGCAAGTAGTAAAGATTGGGATCTGCGTCACTCTTGACAAATCCCATCTTTTGCAAATAGCTATCTATCTGACCATACCATGCTCTCGGAGCCTGCTTAAGCCCATATAGGGCTTTCTTTAATCTGCATACATGAGACCTCCTTTCATGAGTCTCAAAACCCTCTGGTTGTTCGATATATACCTCTTTCTCAATTTCTCCATTCAAGAACGCTGCCTTGACATCCATTTGATGAATTTCCCATCCCATTTGTGCAGCTAAAGATACGACCGTCCGGATGGAGGTATATCTAGCAACTGGTGTGAAGGTCTCCTCATAGTCAATGCCTTCCTTCTGAGCATACCCTTTTGCCATGAACCTTGCCTTGTATTTCTCTACAGTGCCATCTGCAGCGTACTTGATCTTGTAGATCCAACGTGATCCAGCAATTGATCTGATCTGAGGTTTGGGTACAACTTCCCAGACATCATTTGTCATGATAGAAGCATACTCTTCTATCATGGCATCTATCTCTTCCTCAATTTCTCTATTCAAGAATGCTATCTTCACATCCATTTGATGAATTTCCCATCCCATCTGTGCACCTAAAGATACGACAAACCAGATGGAGGTATATCTGGCAACTGGTGCGAAGGTCTCCTCATAGTCAATGCCTTCCTTCTGAGCATACCCTTTTGCCACGAACCTTGCCTTGTATTTCTCTACACTACCATCTGCAGCGTACTTGATCTTGTAGATCCAACGTAATCCAACAACTGATCTGCTCTGAGGTTTGGGTACAACTTCCCAGACATCATTTGTCATGATAGAATCATACTCTTCTATCATGGCATCTACCCATACTTGGTGTTGAACAGCTTCCTGGAAGCTGGAAGGTTCCTCTACTTAAGCCACTAAGGCCCGATACCTATCAGGAGGTCTTCGTTGTCTCTTCTCGTTCTGGGAGTCCCAATAAAGTTTTATGCGTCCCTCAATATTTGTTGAGCTTCCTTGCTGATCCGACCACTGGTGGAAGGTTGCTCTCTCAACCCTTCCTCCTGATCTAACGGCTCCTTTGACTGAGTATCTTCCTGATCTTTCTCTGTGAAAATGTTAGTACTTGTCCTTGATACCAAAGTTTGTCTTCTTGTCTGTTCTTCTTGGTGCCCCTGTTGTTCTTGGACCAAGGGAAATTCTGCAGTTTGATCCTCTGCTGGCATATCACGGGATTTCTGACATGCTCTATCCTCCATGAACTTAACATCGCATCTTATCACAACCTTCCTACTATCAGGAATATAGATCCTAAATGCCTTGGAGGTGTCATTGTACCCTACAAGATACCCCATTTCTGCAATTTGATCTATCTTGCTTCTGTTCTCGCTGGACACATGACAGTAAGCCATGCTAGCAAATATTTGAAGATGCCCTACCTCTGGTTTCTTCCCTATGAAAACTTCCTCAGGAGTCTTCTTACTCAAGGCTCTATGAGGTGTCCTGTTCTGGATATACACTGTCGTATTGCAGGCTTCAGCCCATAAATATCGAGGTAAATCAAGGTCATATAACATGGCCTTGGTTGCTCCTACAATTGTCCTGTTTTTCCATTATGTCACACCATTCTGCTTTGGATTGTATGGCGCAGTCCACTCTCTCCTGATGCCCTCCTTTGCGCAAAACTCTGTGAAGTCTCCATCTATGTATTCCCCACCATTATATGAACGCAATGTCTTGATCTTCTTCCCCATCATGTTTTCAACAAGAGCCTTGAATTCTTTGAAATTTTCAAAGACTTCATCTTTTGTCTTCAGGAAGTAGATCCATGTCTTCCTAGAGTGATCCATCAATGAATGTGACAAAATATTTGCCAGCTTTGAGAGCGTTAGTGGACATTGGTCCACTGAGTGTATCAATCCCAAAATGCTTGCTGCCTTGTTTTCACTTCTAGGAAACAATGCCTAAGTGTACTTCCCAAGTATGCATCCTTGACATACATCATCATGCTTCGTGCTCAAGTACGCATCCTTGGTGCTCCATCAACTTTTTCTCTGAGCATCTTCAATGCACCGTGATGCAGGTGCCCCATTCTTCTATGCCAAAGTTCATTCAACCCTTTCTTGTCTTCGAGATTACTACTGACTAGTGCCATCGGGGTTTTGATCTGCAATTTGTATAGTCTGTTGCTTATGATTCTGATCTGCCTTGTTTGCTTCCAACTGGGATGCTTGACATATACTTTCTTTCCGATAAAGTGTATGTCATACCCTTTGTCCTGCAACTAGGATACTGAGATTAGGTTCATCCCAAGCCCTGGCACATGTAGTACATCCGTGATCCTGACACTGGCTCCGGCTTCCGACTAAAACACTGCAGATCCTCTCCCAACTGGAGTGCACTTAGTGCTATTGCCCATAGTGATCTGGAAGCTCATTTGCTCTTCCCTATAGCTCGAGAAGTATTCTCATCCTCCAGTCATATGAGCTAAAGTCCCGCTATCAATATACCAGATTCTTGCAGATGTTGAACTTGCTAGGCATGTATCATCCTCTTTTAACCTAGAGGATAAAATATCTAAGTCTGTCATACTTATATGTGCTTTCTTTTCTCTGTGTTGCATCCATCCTGAAGCTTCTGGTTTACACAGTCCCTTTCCTGACCTTGCTTCCTTTGGATCTAACAGCTCTGATACCATGTGGAAATTCTATAATGGAGAATGCTACTGTAGCTACTTATTAAATTTCTTCTATTGCATTGTCAAACACAATTATTTAACATTTTTCTTGTGTTAAATAACGAAATAAAATATGTTGCAGACCTCACATCCAATATAAAAATAGCACAAGTAATCACACATAGACACTGTTATTTTTGGACAATTGTCCCCGGAAAAACCCAATGTGGGAAAACCGGTGCAGCAGATTTGAGGGTTTCTTTATTATGCAGAAACTTTGAGTACAAATGCGTGATTGTAAATGTCAATCAATCACCTGAAGAATTTTGATGAGAAAAGGCTGAGTGAGACAATTCTCACATCACCATCTGAGTTCTGGCACTGACTGGCTCTGCGTGATTTATGTGCAGTGACTGAGTCACTCACGTTGTCACTGCGTCACTGCTTTTGCTGCTTGTCGTGGCTGCTTTTGTGCTTGCTGCTGTATGAGACTAGAATGCTCCTTCCTTCCTGAAATGACTTCTTGACACCAAATGAACCCTCAACTGCCCCTCCAACTGAAAACGAAACTCCCTCTACTTCTCTGCACTGGCCCAGCGTAATTGTTGCTAGGGTAACTCTGCGCTGATACTTAGGCTCCTCTCTCACTTCTCTTCATGCACTCTCTATGCTTCAGAAATTCTCCCTCCTAGAGATTTCACCTCCCCCTCTCTGCAAAATGAGAACCACTTCGATTTTACCTCTCACTAAACAAATCAAATTCTTGATTCTTTCTCCGTCTGATGTGTTTTTCCATAGGCCCCTCACCCTCCTTATATTCTTCTATTGAACCTTCAACGACCAAGATTAAAACATAATCAAGGGCTAAGATTAATTTGGAGGTGATCCATGACTTTTTCTAAAAGATTCACACTAAGTTTAATTAATACCTTTTAATTAATCAGTTTCCCTAAGTTCACACTTAGGAAAACATTAAAATAATGATTAATTATTTTAATTAAACCGTCTCTAAGTGGAACCTTCCAAAATATTTTCTGGAAATTATGGAATACATGTGTCTTAGCCCATATACAAAATTACAAGGCTAGAGCACATCTGATGCTACCATAATTCAACAACAATCACCAACACCCCTATCCCATGGCTCTAAGTGTGCTCTGTCTCCGACTTTAGATGTTGCTCCATCAATCGAATACCAACTCATAATCTCCCGCTAATCCAGCTCGTGGGAAGAACCTAATGCATGGACACCTATGTATAGAAAAATTCTATTAGGCGGATGTTGGTCCATGTTGTTGAAGAATGTAACTAGTGTCGGTCTTCATAAATGTACTTGTCAAAAGAAATTTTACTTTTAAAGAAAATGATTTATTAAAGCATGGGTTTCATGCTTGGGTCAAAGCCTCCATTGAAGACTTCTAGGTTTTGCCTTGAGTCATTAGTCATTATCTTTTTTATTACACCCTTCGTGGGCTTTTGTATCATGTAAAAAGAATTATTTTTGAGTCAAAGAGGTCATTTGTCACCTCCACACCAAGTCAGCCTTGTCCCCATGAAGTCGTCCTACATTAGGGAAATTCGACCCAGCAGAAGGGCTATATTTAGAGAGGCAATTCGACCTATTTGGAGCACTCACTCATGAAGTTCGATCTTCAAGGAAGAGAAGCATAAAAGAAAGTGAATTAGTTGCAGAACGACGAAATTTCTTGGAAATACCTAATTCGAGTTTCTGGGCTATCTATCTCTCACACGTGTGAAGTCTCTGGACAGTTGTTGGGGCTAAAATATTGTCTAGTGCAAGTCTGAAATTTTGTTGCTAGGGGCCAAGGTTCTGCTATTGGGGGTCAAAATTCTAGACTGAAGTTGCTACTGGGGAGTTGTCACTTGGAGACTCTAACAAGGATCATCTATTAAAGGGAAGGGTTGACTTGGTTGTTGGAGGAGATCTTTGTCTAGGTCTAACAAGTCTTGTAGTATCTCATCTTGATTTGAATCAACTAGTGGAAGAGTTGGACTAGATTTTCCCCTTGTAGGGGTTTTTCCCTAGTTGTGCGCCTACATCTTGTATCTCTTGTTCTTGTGGTCTTCATATCCACATAAATTGGTAATTGTTTGATGAAAGACAAACTAACAAAGAAGTAAAAGAAGCAGCCATAATTCACAAGTAACTATCAAGGAGGAGGAATCAAACCCTAATTCCTATAAGCATTGATTTCTCAACATGGTATCAGAGCTAAGGTCAAAGAAGGTTGAAGATCACTTTGTTGGCAATTACTTGAAGAAAGGAAAAGAAGTTTTGGAAGAAAAGGTTACTCCCTCTATGAAAAGTTACTTGAAGATGGGATTCAATATCATGCAAATTGGAGGAAGCTGGATTGGAAGAATCATCTACAATCTATCTAGTAGAGTCAACAGTGAAGGATTATTGGCTGCACTTACAGGTACTCTCTTGATGATGACAATGCATGGATTATTGACAGTGGAGCATCAAGACATATGACGGGAGAAAGTGGACAACTTTATACTCTATCAGGGAATCATCATCTCATGCAGTGGAGCTAGGAGACGACAACAATTATGCAGTCAAGGGCCTTGGATCTACATCATTAAAGCTGGAAAGTAGAGCAAAGCTACACCTCAACAACATACTCTATGTCCCAGGTTTGAAAAAGAATTTTCTTTCCATTTGTTGTTTAGAGGATAAAGGATATAGGGTTGCCTTTGTAGATGGTAATGTTTTGGTTTAGGGAAAGTATTCAATTATTGAAAAGGCTAAATTTATTGGAGTTCGTGAAGGAAGGCTATCTAGGGTTGTAACACCATCTCCTCAAGCCCTAGTTCACATGGAGATCAATCTTATTGAACTTTGGCATAGAAGATATGGGCATATTCATTACAAGATAATACCCTCTCTTAGTCAAATGGTAAAGGGGATCCCCAACATCAAGGAAGATCATGAAGGAGTAAGGGATGTGCTTTGGGAAAGAATACAAGGAAACCTTTGACAAGTAGTGATACAAGGTCTAAGGAGATATTAGACCTCATTCATTCTGATGTGTGTGGGCCAATGTCTAACAAATCCCTTGGATGCCATCTTTATTAAGTGACCCTCGTTGATGATCATTCTAGAAATGACATGGCTCTATGAAAAGTTCAAAGAATTTAGATCCGAAGTGGAGACCTTAACCGAAAGAAAGATAGACTCTAAGATCTGACAATGGAGGGGAATACACTTCAAAATAATTAAGCGCATATTGTAAAGAAGCAGGTATCAAGAGGGAGCTCATTGTTCCCTACAACCCCGAGTAAAATGGAGTTGCAGAAAGGAGAAATAGAACTATTGAAGAATGCATACGAACTATGATATATGATCAAGATCTACCAAAATTTCTATGGGCAGAAGCAACAATGATAGCAGTATATATAAAAAATAAAGTCCTCATAGAATCCTTGATAATATGACATCGGAAGAAGCATTCACAAGGAGGAAGCCATGTGTAGACCATCTCCAAATATTTGGGTGTCCCACATACATCCATGTTCCTAACGACAAGTGAAAGAAATTGGATTCTACAAGCATAAAAGGGATCTTTGTTGCTAATAGTCATTCATCAAAGGCTCATAGAATCTACATCAACGAAGGAAGACAAATTGAAGTAAGAAGGAATGTAATATTTAATGAAAATCATGCCTACAAAAGATCCAAGTATATACCAATCGAATCCGATGAAGAAGATGTATCGCTATTTGAAGAAGAAGAGCATCATGACAAGACAACTACAAACCAAGAAGAAGAAGAAGAAAGACCAAGTGAGCCTATTCAACCTCTAATCATTCATGTAATGAAGAAGAAGCCAAATTGGATAAAAGCTACACTTGAAGATGTTGAACGACATGGAGCTACTAAAGGAACTTTTAGAGAAAGAAAAAGACCGAAGAGATATCCAAAATATGCATCATAAATGACAAAATTAATAGAAGAAGAACCAACTACATTTGAAGAAGTTGCTCATCAAGAAGAATGGAAGAATGTGATGCAAGAAGAATATCAATCCATCATGAAGAAAGGGGTTTCGGAAATCGTTCCTACACCAAGTGACAAATCGGTTGTCACCTCCAAATGGATTTATAGAATCAAACATGTTGTTGATGGAAGAATTAACAAATACAAAGCTAGATTCGTCACAAGGGGTTTCTCACAAAAAGAAGGAATAGACTATGAAGAAACCTTTGTTCCTATTGCTAGGTATACTACTATAAGATCTTTGGTTTCGCTAGCTACTACTATGGGATGGAATATCAATCAAATGGATGTCAAAACAACATTTCTAATAAAACCATTGATGAAAAAGTATACATTGAACAACGGAAAGGCTTTAAAATAAATAGCAGAGATACATGTTTGCGGACTCAAGAAAGTCGTCTATGGCTTGAAGCAAGCTCCTAGGGCATGGTATGCAAGAATGGATTCATATCTCTTAAGAATTGTGTTTGTCAAAAGTTTTGTCGATGCAAACCTCTACATTAAGGTGGTGAAGAATGAACCAGTCATTATACTACTACATGTGAAAAAATTGTTTATTACAGGTGTGGAAAGTAGAATGCAAGAATGCAAGAAAATGTTGGCAACCGAATTTGAAATGAAAAATATGGGACTCATGCACTATTACTTGGGCTTGGAAGTTTTGCAGAAACTAGGTGAAATATATTTGGGTCAAGGTAAATAGATAATCAAGATGTTACAGAAATTCGGTATGATGGATTTCAAAAATTCAATCCTATGACTACTCCCATGATCACCAATCTCGAGAAGTTGAGAAGCTCTGACTCTAGTCTCGTTGATCCTACTAGCTATCGTAAGTTGGTGGTTTCTCTGATGTACTTGGTAAATACGAGACCTAATATATGTTTTGTTGTAAATGTTCTTAGTCAATTTCAATTGAGCTTCATCATGACCATTGGATAGTTGCTTAGCATATCTTGAGATACCTACGTGGCACTATGCATCACTGCCTACAGTATGATGGAAAGAAAGTCAAGTTAATAGGTTTTACCAATTTTGATCAGGGTGGCAGTGAGACTGATGGAAGGAGCACTACCAGTGGATTTTTCAGTTTAGGATCGGTAATGATTTCATGGATAAGTTGAAAACAAGATCTTGTTGTGAAAATTCTACTGCAGCGTATTGGTTTATTTTCTCCTACTTGATATAATTAATAGAAGTAATTTCCAAAATTTAGATTCAGAAAATATCGAAAATAAACACAACTATAGCCTACACATGCAGATCATTTACTGAATAATACACTCATGAAACAAAGTGACACATGGATTTTTGGAAATAAGTCCCCGGAAAAACCCAAAGCGGGAAAACCAATGCAGTAGATATGAGGGTCTATTATTAAGTAGTTCTGAGTACAGTAAATTTGGGTTCCAGATCTGGAAAACCCGACAGAGAATAAAAGATATCAAATCTGCAACCAACCTGAAGATCTAGTTCCAAATATCTAACTCATCCACACCCTTAAACGGGATTTACAGGACTCAGCCTGGATCCGACCCTAGAAACCCTCAACGCTGCCCCTGAAGCCCAGCGTCAGCCCTACTAGCCTCAAATGCCACTGTGCTGCACCAGAAGAGACAACGTAACCCCTGGAAGGGTCCCACAGCCTAACGCTGGCCCTAAAAGACCCTCTGCGTGATTTATGAAGCCTCCCAGTGCCTCTACGTTGTCCTGCGTAGCAACTGCGCAGCACCTACGTAGCTGCTGCTCTACTTCTCTACGTTATCATGTTGCTGCTCCTCTACCTCTTACTGACTCTTGTCTCTTGGAACCAGATCATTCCCTCAGCGAATACTACCCCTCACTGCAGGAAATTCTTAACAAACCCGCCCTAGAATTCCGGATCTATTCCTCAGTTCTACCAAAAATGTGTGTCTTCAACTAAACCTCGAGCCTTTCTCTTATACTTTTTTGTTGAACCCTTCAACGGCCGAGATTAAATCATCTATCAACAGCTGAGATTAAAAGACTGCTTGATCCATGTGACTTAAGACAATTTCAACACATGTGTTAATTAATTCACTTTAATTATTTTATTTTCCTAAGTTAGACTTAGGAAATCCATTAAAAATAATTAATTATTTGAATAACTTGAACACCAACTGAAATTTCTCAAATCTAGTTCTGGGTCTTGTAGATCAAGTGTACTCTAGTCCCTCCACAAAATTTGGGAGCTAGAGCACAACTGATGCTACCCTGAATACACAAAATCTCAACACTCCCTCTTAGCATTAGGAGTATGCTCTAGCAATACATCACGCCATGCATTACAAGATCTTGAGTACTGGATCTGTGTTGTTGATGCTTGGCCTGTTGCCCTCCATCTACTGCACTATTGCTCTCTGTACTGCTGCCCATGCCACTGTCCTTGACACTGCCACATCTGTAATGCAGCTCCCTCTCAAATTGCTGCATCATGTTGCCCATAGCACTGCCACTGCTAACTGCTACACTACAACTCAGTTGCTGAGAAGTAAGCAACTGAAAGACTCTGCCCAATTGTTTGACAGATAAGTCAAGTTTCCCTCCATCACTGAAGCTTCCTCAATGTTGAATCACGATGTCCTCCTAGAGACATTGTCATGCTGCAACACTGCACTTTGTGAGCCCAGCTTCTCTACACTACTAAAGTCCCATCAACCTCTCTGCGTTGCTGCCTTCACGTTGCTGCTCCCTCTACATTACGCTGCTCCCTCTTCAGCTCTTCAGCTCCCTCTTCTGCTTCAATGTGGCCATCAACCACCTCCCGACTCATCCCACTACCGTCTTAAGGCTCCTATAGCTCGTATGTGATCCAAGAGTAGGGCTGACTCAAGGATCCCGCCATAGTCTGTAGCTCTCTACAAATCCATGTCACCCCACCTCTTCTCTTGAGGGGCATGAGCACTCATGGTTGCATCATCATCAGAGCCATCGTCATTTGTTGCTGCTGCCTTGGAATCGAAGCTATTTTGCCCTTCTTCTTAGGACAACTGCTGGCAAAATGACCAAGATCACCACAGTTAAAGCACCGGACCCTAGAGAGGTCCTTCTTCTTCTTCCCTTGATGCAAGAGTTGCATCCTCCTCCTCTTCTTTCTTCACTCTGCCTAATCTGCTTCCTCCACTGATAGAGTGCTTCTTGGTGATCCTCCTGATCTACTCTTGGCGGAGAATAGCCCACATATCTGCCCATGATGGTAACGCTCCCCTTCTCAGAATGCACTGGACAAACGTTTCCAATTCTTCAGAGACAACATTCGGGCTCGTCCTCACTAGGAGCCCTTAATCTAGATTAGCATCCATGCCAATCAACTAGCCTTAGATAGCTTGAAGTCTGAAGAGGAATGGATCGATCTCTTCACCCTTCATCATTTGGAACATCTGCATCTGATTCTCAAGAAGCATTCTTCTTTGCACAAAGCCTCATTGCTACATCGTCTCTGAGGTTGTCCACATGTCATTTGTTGTATTCTTACCAGCAATATGAGGAATCACGTTATCCTTGACTCCGTCTATGATCAAACGCTTAGTCTACACTTGATTTTCTTCATACTTCTTGAGTGGATTTGCATTAGTTGGTACAGCAAGAAATTAATCTGCATGATCTTTGAGACCATACTCATCCAAAACTGAGAGGATTTTGGCCTTCCAGATAACATAGTTGGACATGTCGTCCAATCTATCTTGATCCCTCAGTCCATATCGAGCCATCTTTGCTCAGATCTGGAAGAAACAGTACTTTTCCCTCTGCATCTGGGTTTCTTGGTGACTAAAAACCTCTAGTAGTTGCTTCTGTTGAAAACTGACTTCCCTCCTGGAAATCTTCCACCAAAATTCAAACGGACAGTACTCTCCGATCCTCCTGATCAAATCTCAGAATTGTTTGGCTCAGATCTGCTGAGTAACTGTCTTCCTCCCGCCTTTGTTGCCTTAGCTAGGCACAATTCTACACCTGCAGAATCTCTACCCCACCAGAACTGTTGAAGATCTTAAGCACTGCTTCTAGATCTTAGCAAAATTGTTCTGCAACAGGAGAAGGGACTAGACTGTGTCTTCTTGGCTGGCCCAGTGTAGTCCTAGCGCTGCTCAGAAGTGGACTGCGTAACCCCAGACTGGGTGATGCAGTCCTTATGCTGCCCTGGTAAGGTTCTGCGTAAGCCTAAGGGCCTTCTGCAGCTTTAGCGTTGTCTCCTGGATCTGCTTTCCCCTGCTGTCAAGATGCCCTTTCCGGATCTGCTACTTCTTCTGCCACCTTGCCGAAAAAAATATTTCTTCAGCTGATTGCCGGAGATTTAGCTTGATCTGTTATCGCTCTGATACCATGTGAAAATTCTACTGTAGTGTATTGGTTTATTTTCTCCTACTTGATTTAATTAATACAAGTTATTTCCAGAATTTAGATTCAGAAAATATTGAAAATAAACACAACTACAACCTACACATGCAGATCATTTACTGAATAATACACTCATGCAACAAAGTGACACATGGATTTTTGGCCATAAGTACCTGGAAAAAACCAAAGCGGCAAAATCGGCGCAGCAAATATGAGGGTTTATTATTAAATAGTTCTGAGTACAGTAAATCTGGGTTCCAGATCTAGAAAACCCGACAGAGAATAAAAGATATCAAATCTGCAGCTAACCTGAAGAACTAGTGCCAAATATCTGACAGATCCACACCCTCAAAGGCGATTTATAGGACTCAACCCGGATCTGACCCTAGAAACCCTCAGCGTTACCCCTGAAGCCCCAGCATCAGCCCTGATAGCGTCAAATGCCACTGCGTTGCACTAGAAGGGACTGCGTAACCCCTAGAAGGGTCCCACAGCCTAACGCTGGCCCTAAAAGACCCTCTGCGTGATTTTTGAAGCTTCCCAGTGCCTCTGCATTGTCCTGCGTAGCTGCATCTCTGCATTGTCCTGTTGTTGTTCCTCTGCCTCTTACTGACTCTTGGCTCTAGGAATCAGATCACTCCCTCAGCCAATACTACCCCTTACTACAGGAAATTCCTCCAGAAATTCTTAGCAAACCCACTCTAGAATTCCAGATCTATTCCTCGGTTCTACCAAAAAAGTGTGTCTTCAACTGACCCTCAAGCCTTTCTCTTATACTTTTTCGTTGAACCCTTCAACGGCCGAGATTAAATCATCTATCAACGGCTAAGATTAAAAGACTGCTTGATCCATGTGACTTAAGACAATTTCAGCACGTGTTAATTAACTCACTTTAATTATTTTATTTTCCTAAGTTAGACTTCGGAAATCCATTAAAAATAATTAATTATTAGAATAACTTGAACACCAACTGAAATTTCTCAAATCCATTTATGGGTCTTGTAGATCAAGTGTACTCTAGTCCCTCCACAAAATTTGGGAGCTAGAGCACAACTGATGCTACCCCATATACACAAAATCTCAACACTTGTTGCGTAAGTAGTGCTCAAGCAAAATATGTTGCTGCTGTGAAAATTTTACAGCAGTATCATGGTTTATTTCTCCTACTTGATTTAAAATATTACAAGTTATTTCCAAAAATTAGATTCAAGAATACCAAAATAAACACAACTACAGTCTACACATGCAGATCATTTACTGAATAATACGCTCATCCAAAAAAGTGACACATGGATTTTTGGACATAAGTCCCCGAAAAAACCCAAAGCGAGAAAACCGGTGCAGCAGATATGAGGGTTTATTTTATTAAGTGGATTCTGAGTACAGTAAATCTAGGTTCCAGATCAGGAAAACCTATCAGAGAATAAAAGAAATTAAATATGTAGCTAACATGTTGTTCTAGTGCCAAATATCTGACTGATCCACACCCTCAAATGGGATTTACAAGACTCAGCCCGGATCTGGCCCTAGAAACCCCAGCGCTTTCCCTAAAGCCCCAGCGTCAACCCTACTAGCCTCAGAATGCCACTGTGTTGCCCAGAAAGGGACTGCGTAACCCCTAAGAGGGTGACACAGGCTTTACGCTGGCCCTGGAGACCATCTACGTAATTTCTGAAGCCCTCTGGAGCCTTTGCATTGTCTTGCGCAACACCTGTGTAGTAGTTTCTCTACTTCTCTGCGTTGTCCTTGTTGCTGCTCCTCTGCCTCTTACTGACTCTTGGCTTTGGGATCATATCATCCAGTTAGCCAATACTACCCCTCGCTGTAGAGAATTCCTCTGGAAATTCTTAGTAAACCCGCCCTAGAATTCCAGATCTATTTCTCAGCTCTACAACTGTGTGTGTGTCTCCAACTGACCCTCAAGCCTTCTCTTATACTTTTCCATTCATCTCATCAACGGCCGAGATTAAAACATTCATCAATGGTTGAGATTAAAACACTGCTTGATCTGTGTCTTTTAGAACATTTCAGCACATGTGTTAAGCAATTCACTTTAATTATTTAATTTTCCTAAGTTTAGACTTAGGAAATCCATTTAAATAATAAATTATTTGAATAACTTGAACACCAGCTAAAATTTCACAAAACACTTTCTGGGTTTTGGAGTTCAAGTGTGTTGGAGCCCCTCCACAAAATTTCAAGGCTAAAGCACACTCGATGCTACACCAACTATACAAAATATCAACAACTGCATGTGAGGTAGGAAAGGATATTGTTTGGTTAAGAAAACTCTTGTCAGATTTGTTTGGAAAGCCTCTGGATCCTACAGTGATAAATTGTGATAATCAAAGCAGCATCAAGATGTCTGAAGACCTCGTATTCCATGCAAGGAAGAAACATATCAACAACAAGTACCACAACATTAGAAGTTTGGTACAAAATGGGTCGTCAAGCTACAATATATTCCGACAGGTGAACAGGTAGTTGATGTGCTAACGAAATCTCTTCCGAATAAGAAGTTTGAATATTTTAAAAGCATGCTTGGGTCGGTTGATGTTACAGATTTAGTTGATAGGGAGAGATGAAGCATGTTATGGCAAGATGATTGGAAGGACATCTAGTTGGCTTATGTGTTGTTGTCTAGATCCCAAAGTAGGGAGGGTGGCGTTGGTCATGGAGCTCCAACCTTGGATACACACTTAGAACCCTGGGTTGGTGGTAGAGCTTAAAAGTCTGATGGTACCTAGAGTGGCTAAAACTTGAGTCCACCTTAGTCCCACCCAATTAGAGTACCATGGTCAGGTATCTAATATATAGCACTGAGTGTGCTAGAACTCTTCGTAGTTCATATCACTTTGAGATCTTCCATGTACTCCTATATGTATGTAATTATGAATAACTTTGTAGTTAAGCGGGAGTGTGGAAGAATGTAATTAGTATCGGTCTTCATAATTGTACTTGTCAAAAGAAAAATTATTATTAAAGTAAATGACTTATTAAAGCAAGGGTTTCATGCTTGGGTCAATGTTTTCTAGGTCAAAGCCTCCATTGAAGGCTTCTAGGTTTTGTCTTGAGTCATTAGAGACATTATCATTTTTATTAGACCCTTCTTGGGCTTTTGTATCATGAAAAAAGAATTATTTTTGAGTCAAAAAGGTCATTTGCCACCTCCACACCAAGTCAGCCCTATCCCCATGAAGTTGGCCTACATTAGGGCAATTAGACACAGAAAAATGGCTATATATAGAGAGGCAGTTCGGCCTATTTGGAACACTCACTGATCAAGTTCAATCCTCAAGGAAGAGAAGCAGAAAAGAGAGCAAAGTAGTTGGAGAAGGACAAAATTTGTTGGAAGGACCTAATTCGAGTTTCTAGGCTATCTATCTCTCACACATGCGAAGTTTTTGGGCAATTGCTGGGGCTGAAATTTTGTGTCTACCATAGGTCTGAAATTTTGTTGTTGGGAGTCAACGTTCACCTGTTGGGGGCCGAAATTCTAGACTGAAGTTCTTGTTGGTGAGTTGTCACTTTGAGACTCTGACAGGGATCATATATTAAAGGGAAGGGCTAACTTGGTGGTTGGAGGAGGTCTTTGTCTAGGTCTAAGACATCTTGGAGAATCTCATCTTGATTTGAATCTACTAGTGGAAGAGTTGGACTGGGTTTTCCCCTTGTAGGGTTTTTACCCTGGTTGTGCGCCTACATCTTGTGTCTCTTGTTCTTGTGGTCTTCATATAAACATTATTTGGTAATTGCTTGATGAAAGACAAATTAATAAAGAAGTACAAGAAGCCAACATAATTCACAAGTAATTATCAAGAAAGAGGAATCAAACCCTAATTCCAATAAGCATTGATTTATCAACACATGCTCAATTCTTGTGGCTCCAACTGATCAACCAACAAGGAAAACTTTACCCCTCTCGGAAGGATAAAGGTGGGAAAATGGTGTCGCAAGCCCTATCTATGTACTCTCGAGAGGGTTTCAACCAATAAATACTGCAACCCTGCTAGTTGCCACATCACCTATTTGCACCTCATCAATGGGTAGACCCATAGATGGATGCACCACCACCTTTAGAATATCCCACTCGTCTAACTGGAAACTTTGTGCTCCTCGAGTCTACCAATCTACTACAAAGTTGCCCTATTAGGCTCTAGCAACTCCTAATGACAAGTGTTGACAACACCGTAGGTTGCTTATGCATTTGTCTGATCCTTGCCAATTGTTGGCCCAAGGGACGTGTGATGTTCCTTTTTCTGGTGTTCCTTATGGCTTGGATTAGGATGGACTTTCAGAGTTGGGGGCATACAGGTCACAGGTGCAGGTTGGCGTCATCGGCAGGTGCAAGGGCTTTTGGAGGGGTTTTGAGGAGTTTTTATGAGGTTTGATGACATTCGCTTGGTATAGTCCATCATTCGCACAGTTTCCTTTTCGTTCCATTACATTCTGACAACTTTCAAAATACAAAGTTAATAATGGGCTTGACTCAATTATTTATGCTTAAGGTGAAATTTTGGGAGGAATACTTGGCAGAACACCTTAGTGTAATAGCTCATTGGAACCGGAAAGAGAAAATCTATAGGATGGGATGGTTAGAAGTGATTTTTAGAGGCCTGAGGAAGTATGGTGGCCAATTCACCATTTTCTAAAATTAAAAAGAATATTTTGATTAAGGTTACTGTGCTCAATGATTAAATAATAATGAAATAGAAGCTTCTAGAGGGGTCCATCGGATCTATAAAAAGAGGAGGAGGCCATTAGAGGACATCTTGGATTTGTGTTTTCTTCTTGTGGAAAGGTTTGAGAAATCGATTATCTACTTCAGCAGTAGCCTCAAGAAGGAAACCCTCGAGTGATTTAGAGAGATTGGGCAAGCACCCATCTCCCCCTGGTGAATTCCTCTAGAGTTCACAAGAGAGCTTAGTAGTGGAAGTTCAGTTCATTTTTTATGGATGGTCAGTGCAGCATTGGAGCAGATTCTTAAGGCCAGTTCTATCTCAGCTATATCAGTTGTTTGGGCATGTAAAACCCCAGTTTATATATTATAAATAAATTTGAGATTTCCTTCTGCTCATTATCGTTATTTGCAGTTCTATGGTGTTAAATTTTACATGGCCATCTTTATTTCTGAGTTAAAATTTCAAGAAAACCCCAAGTTTTGCATTTGGAATACTATAGTGGTATCAGAGTTGGTTTTCCTGCCAGCCTGAGCGTTTTGTTGCAGATCACATCATGGGTGTTTAAGGGTTTTTGTTAGAACTATTATTGTTCGAAGGTTATTCCATAGCTAACTTCACTACAAGAAATAAATTCAGCATTAATTATTCTACAATTATATGCGTAAACAAGAATTGATCAAGAAGAAATCAACACGCACACAATTGACACCGTTGTTTTTGGACTAACGTCCTCGAAAAAACCCAATGCAGGAAAACCAGTGCAGCAGCTCAGGGTTTGTATATTATGCAGTAGTTTCTGAGTACTAGTCTTTGGAAGCCCAAACTGGTAATCCAATACAGAGATAAATTGGACAAAAAGATAGTGATACAATCTCACCTCTGGAGATAAGCCTATGCGTAGTCTCTGCATCTACCCAGGCAGTCATTGCGTCACTACTGCTAGGACTGTGTTGCTCCTCCTCCCGATCTCCTGCTCGCTGGAAACTTCGACCCTCTAGCCTTCCTGTCTCACACCCCGACTCCGACACTAGATCCCGACTATTCCCCAGCAAAATTTCGAACTCCCTCTAAAACTTTATGTTGCCATAGCATAGCTCTACGCTGGCTCTGTGTGGCACTGCGTTGCGTCTTTGAACTGCTCTCTGCCTTCTCTGCCTTGTATTCTCTAGGTTAGGAAAAGCTCCAACCAGAAAACTATCTCTGCCCCTCACTACAAAAAATCTCCTCGATGATCTCTCCGACAACTGTTGCGTTTCTCACTTGAGAAATCGATCTCTTGATCTCACTCGATGTGTCTTCGAAATGGCCATCGAAGCCCTTATAATCTTCTCGTTGACAAATCAACGGCCCAAATCAGATTCTAATCAATGGCTCAGATCATATTGACTTGATCTCTGTCTTTTTCTAGAAGATTCACACCTAGTTTCATTAATACCCTTTAATTATTTTAATTCCCTAAGTTTAGACTTAGGCATCCATTAAAAATAATTAATTATTTTAATAAAACTGTCTCCGAGTGGAATTTCCCAAAACGATTTCTAGTATTATGGAATACATGTGTCCTAGCCTCCCTACAAATTTTGAGGCTTAGAACACATTCGATACTACCAAAAATCAACATTCCCTCTTAGCAAGGAATGTGCTCTAGTAATGCAACCTGTTGAAGCATCACCTTGACTTTGTATCATCTCCCTATACGTTTTTCATGTCTAACATTGCTGCCCACCAACTACTGCACAAATGTTGCATCTATCTTGTTGCTAACCCTACACGTTGCTCCCAACTTCATCTGCACTACAACTATGTTGTTGTTGCAATAGAAAAACATCCAAAAGCATGATGCATTTGTCACTGGAGTTCTTACTGCGGCTAGTCTGTACGCTGACCCTCTGAAGCCTCTGCACTATGTCTAACTACACTGCTACCAGCGCTGCTCAGTCTCTGGCCCTCCTAGCCACTGCACTGTCGCTCTGACACTCCTCTGCACCAACTAACATTGATCCATCCTGCTACTTCTTTTATGGGATCCCGTAGCAAGGTATTGATCCAAGAGGTGGAATCCTCAAGGATCATGCCCATCTGCAGTTCACTGGAACTACAATTCTAAAACACCCCAATTCTCCCCTAGAGATATGTGGGCAATCATAACAAACTCCTCCTCTTCGATCCCTGCAGTTGCAACTTGCGGATCATGTTTCTCATTCGTGTTCTTCTTCTTGATGTGAAAATTCTATTGTAGTGTATTGGTTTATTTCCTCCTACTTGATTTAATTTATACAAGTTATTTCCAGAAATTAGATTCAGAAAATATCGAAAATAAACACAACTACAGCCTACGCATGCAGATCATTTACTGAATAATTCACTCATGCAACAAAGTGACGCATGGATTTTTGGACATAAGTCCTCGGAAAAACCAAAAGCGGGAAAACTAGTTTAGCAGATATGAGGGTTTATTATTAAGTAGTTCTGAGTACAGCAAATCTGGGTTCCAACCTTGGAAAACCCAACAGAGGATAAAAGATATAAAATCTGCAGCTAACCTGAAGATCTAGTTGCCAAATATCTGATGGATCCACACCCTCAAACGGGATTTACAGGACTCAACACGGATCTAACCCTACCAACCCTCAACGTTGCTTCTGAAGCCCCAGCGTTGCCCTGGAGGGACTGCGTCAGCCTCTGCGTGGCTCTAGGAGGGCATGCGTCACCCTTGGAGGGTCTATGATGCCCCTACGTTGCCTCTGCTAAGCCAACGTTAGCCCAGCATGGCCCTAGCTGCCTCTGCGCTATCCCTTCTGCTCTGCTGGCTCTGAAGCCTCACTGCGTTTTCCTTGTTGCTCCTCCTCTTGCCTCTTGCTGTCTCATGGCCCTGAATCAGAACATTCCCTTGGCCAATACTACCCCTCACTGCAGGAAATTCCACTAGAAATTCTTAGGAAACCCGCCCTAGAATTCCAGATCTATTCCTCAATTCTACAGAAATTGTGTATCTTCAACTGACCCTCAAGCCTTTCTCTTATACTTTTTCGTTGAACCCTTCAATGGCCTAGATTAAATCATCCATCAACGGCTGAGATTAAAAGACTGCTTGATCCATGTGACTTAAGACAATTTCAGCACATGTGTTAATTAATTCACTTCAATTATTTTATTTTCCTAAGTTGGACTTAGGAAATCCATTAAAAATAATTAATTATTTGAATAACACTAACACAACTTGAAATTTCTCAAATCCATTTTTGGGTCTTGTAGATCAAGTGTACTCTAGTCCCTCCACAAAATTTGGGAGCTAGAGCACAACTGATGCTACCCCAAATACACAAAATCTCAACACTCCCTCTTAGCATTAGAGGTGTGCTCTAGCAATACATCACACCATGTATCACAAGTAAGTATTGGATCTGTGTTGTCAATGCTTGGCCTGCTGCCCTCCATCTACTGCACTGCTGCTCTCTGTACTGTTGCCCATGCCATTGCCACTGACACTGCCACATTTGTACTGCAGCTCCCTCTCAAATTGCTGCATCATGCTACCCATTGCCCTTCCACTGCTAACTATTGTACTACAACTCAGTTGCTGAGAAGTAAGCAACTGAAAAACTCTGCCACACTGTATGACAAACAAGTCAAGTTTCCTTCCACCATTGAAGCCTCCTTCATACTAAATCACATTGTCCCTCGGGAGACACTATCATGCTGCAACACTGCACTGCGTGAGCCCAACTTCTCTGCGCTGCTGAAGTCCCATAAGCCTCTCTGCGCTACTTCCTCCATGTTGTTGCTGCCTCCGCATCACTCAGCTACCTCTTACTCTTTAATGTGGTCATCTGCAACCATCTCCCGTCTCATCCTGCTACCGTCTTAAGGCTCCCGTAGCTCGCATGTGATCCAAGAGTAGGGCTGACTCAACGATCCCACCAACAAATATGGATACTCTATATATCCCTGTCACCCCACCTCTTCTCTCGAGGTGCATGAGCACTCATGGTTGCATCATCATCAGATCCATCGTCATTTGCTGCTGCAGCCTTGGAATCAGAAGCTCCTTTGTCCTTCTTAGGACAACTGCTAGCGAAATAACCAAGATCACCACAGTTAAAGCATCGGACCATGGAGAGGTCCTTCTTCTTCTTCCCTTGCTTATTTTCCCTTGATGCAAGGGTTGCATCCTCCTCTTCTTCATTCTTCACTCTGGTTGATCTGCTTCCTCCACTGATAGACTGCTTCTTGGTGATCCTCCTAATCTCCTCTTGGCGGAGAAAAGCCCATGTATCTGCCCATGATGGTAACGCTGCCCTTCCCAGAATGCTCTGGACAAACGTTTCCCATTCTTCAAAGACAGCATTCAGGGTCGTCCTCACTAGGAGCCCTTCATTTGCATTAGCACCCATGCCAATCAGCTTGTCACGAATAGCTTGAAGCCTAAAGAGAAATGGATCTATCTCTTCACCCTTCATCATTTGGAACATTTACATCTGATTCTCAAGCAGCATTCTTCTTTGCACAGAGCCTCCTTAGTACATCACTTCCAAAGTTGATCACATGTCATGTGTTGTATTCTTACCAGTAACATGAGGAATCACGTGGTCCCTGACTCCGTCTATGATCAACCTCTTCGTTCATGCTTGATTTTCTTCAAACTTCTTAAGGGGATCTACATCGGTTTATACAGCAAGTGTCTTCTCTGCATGATCTTTAAGACCATACTCATCCAGAACTGAGAGGATTCTAGTCTTCCAGATAACATAGTTGGACATACCATCCAATCTATCTTGATCCCTCAGTCCATATCGAGCCATCTTTGCTCAGATCTGCTGAAAACAGTACTTTTCCCTCTGGATCTGGGTTTCTTGGTGACTAGAAACCCTCTAGTAACTGCTTCTGCTGCAAACTCACATCCCTCCTGGAAATCTTCCACCAATACTCTAACGGACAATATTATCTGATCCTCTCGATCAAATCTCAGATCTGTTTGGCTCAGATCTGTTGAATGACTATCTTCCTCCCGCCTTTGTTTCCTTAGCTAGGCAAAATTCTACACTTGCAGAATCTCTACCCCACCAGCACTGCTGAAGATCTGAAGCACTGCTTCTGGATCTTGGCAAAATACTTCTGAAACAAGAGAAGAGACTGGACAGCGTCCTCCTGGCTGGCCCAGCGCTACTCAGAAGTGGACTTGGTAACCCCAGACTAGATGATGCAATCCTTATGCTACCCTAGGAAGGGTCTGCGTAAGCCTAGAGGCCTTCTGCAGCTTCAGCGCTGCCTCCTGGATCTGTTTTCCCTTGTTGTCAAGATGCCCTTTCCGGATCTGCTGCTTCTTCTGCCACCCTGCAGAAAAAATATTTCTTCAACCGATTTGTTGGAGATTCAGCTTGATCAGTTCAACAAATATGAGGGTTTATTATTAAGTAGTTCTAAGTACAACAAATCTGGATTCAGACCTTGGAAAACCTGGCAGAGAATAAAAGATATAAAATATGCAACTAACCTGAAGATCTAGTGCCAAATATCTGACTGATCCACCCCCTCAAATGGGATTTATAGGACTCAGCCCATATCTGACCCTAGAAACACTCAGCGCTGCTTCTGAAGCCCCAGCATTGCCCTAGGGGGACTGCATCAGCCTCTGTGTTGCTCTAGGAGGGGCTACATCACCCTTGGACGGTCTACGCTGCCCCTGCGCTACCTCTGCTTGGCCAGCGTTAGCCCAGTGTGGCCCTAGCTGCCTCTGCACTGTCTCTGCGTTGTCCCTTCTGCTTTGCGTGGCTTTGAAGCCTCTCTGCGTTGTCCTAGCTACTGCTCATCTTGCCTCTTGTTGTCTCTTGGCCTTGGAATCAAAACATTCCCTTGGCCAATACTACCCCTCAGTGCAAGAAATTCCACCGGAAATTCTTAAAAAACTCGCCCTAGAATTTCAGATCTATTCCTCAGTTCTACAAAAATTGTGTGTCTTCAACTGACCCTCAAGCCTTTTTCTTATACTTTTTCGTTGAACCTTTCAACGACTGAGATTAAAAGACTACTTCATCCATGTGACTTAAGAAAATTTCAGCACATGTGTTAATTAATTCACTTTAATTATTTTATTTTCCTAAGTTAGACTTAGGAAATCCATTAAAAATAATTAATTATTTGAATAACTTGAACACAACTTGAAATTTCTCAAATCCATTTATGGGTCTTGTAGATCAAGTGTACTCTTGTCCCTCTACAAAATTTGGGAGCTAGAGCACAACTGATGCTACCCCAAATTTACAAAATCTCAACACTTGAGAGGACACTACCTAGGATAGTGACCAAGCTCACCACACCAGAAACATTTGATCTTTGAGATGTCCTTCTTCCGCCTTCGTTGCTCCTGTTGCCCCTTTGATGTAAGGGTCACGTTCTCCTCCTTGGGCTTCATCCTATAATAGTTGTTGCCATCAAGCTTGCACTTGACCAAATCATCCTTGCACTAGCAAATGAACCTGCATTCTTCCACTCCAAAGTGCGTAGTTATTTCCATTGAATAGAGGAACTCTATTCTTAGTATACTCCATGACATCCTTCCAATTGTTAGACTGTTATTGAAGGAACCAAGCTCTGATACCAATTGTTGGAAATATTGAGAGGGGGCGTGAATCAGTATTTCTTATCAATTAGCACTTTTTAAATCTTTTCAGAGCATTAGTTAATCTTCAATTATTTTTGATGTTTATCCAGTAACAACAGTAAACAATAGAACACAATAGGCACACGAATTTTAGGTGGAAAACCCTCTCCGGGTCAAAAACCACCAAACGCTTTTCTAATTAATTCTTTAATCTTCAGCCCCAGCTGAAATGAAAGGTAGAATTTCCTAGAATTCTAGAAAAGCATTCTTCTCTAGCTCCCACTGGAAGGACACCCCAACGCCCTGGTTTCTTCAGTAGTCAACTAAATGGATTCTCCAACATTCTAGACCAACCTACCACCCTGAAGTGTTCACAAGCTCCAACCTGTAGGTGACTTCATGCACCAACCTAGCACCTCCTTGCCACCCTATAATGATCAGAAATAAGACAAGAGTGTCGACTCCTGTACCAGGGGCAATGATCCACGATACAATTGTAGAAATTTCTAAATCTTATATCTTATGGAGAAATTATTACTATTAATCCGGTTTAGCTCCTCCTACTTAGATAAGTTATTAACTGAATAAATTCAAGTTAAAATTGAAGCAACACACACAACAGATCTCTACCAATAGAGATCTAGAATAAGCACATGCACACATTGACAAAGTGACATTTCTGGACAAATAGTCCCCGGAAAAATCCAAGGTTAGAAAACCGGTCTCTAGCTGTTGGAGGGTTCTATTATTAAGAATATTTATGAATACACAAATCTGAGTTCCAGATCTTGGAAAACCCGACAGAGATAACACTAGATCTACAGATCTCTGGCTGATCTAGGGCCATATTAATTATTGATCCACACCCTCAAACGGGATTTACAGAACTCAGCCAAATCTCGGCCTAGAAACCCCGACGATGCCCCTAAAAGGCTCTGCGTCAGCCTTTGAAGCCCTTGAAAGCATCTGCATCAGCCTTGGATGGCCTCCAAACCCTCAGCGTTGCTCCGGAAGGGACTGCGTTACCCCAGAATGGGCGACGCAATCACTACGCTGCCCCTAAGGGTCTTTGTGTAACCCCTGAAGGGTCTTCTGAAAATTACATTATCCTTGCTACTGCTACTGTTGTTGCCTTCCTTTGTGTTGTCCTTGAGCTGATCTCTTCTCTGCCTCTTGTGTATTCTAGACCCTGGGATCAGATCATCCCCTTGGTTTAAATCCCCTCTCTGCAGTTGAAACACTTTTGAGTATTCTTAGCAAACTCTGCCCTAGAATCTCAGCTTAGCTTCAATGCTCTGCCTTTGTGTGTCTTTACAAATAACCCCAAGCCTTTCCTTTATACTTTTCTCGTTGACAAATCAACGGCCATGATCAGATCTTGACAATGGCTAAGATTAAAAGAAAGCTTGATCCGTGTGACTTAAGACAATTTCATCACATGTTGAATTAAATTCACTTTAATTATTTTAGTTCCCTAAGTTTTAACTTAGGAAATACACTTAAAATAATTAATTAATTTAATATCTCCTAAACCAGATGAAATTTCCCAAATCCATTTCTGGGTCTTGTAGATAAGGTGAGCTCTAGTCCTTCCTCGGAACTTGGGACCTAGAGCACAACTGATTCTACCTGAAATAAACAAAATCTCAACACTCCCTCTTAGCATCAAGGGTGTGCTCTAGCAATACATCACACTTATGCATTACATGATTTTGGGCACTGGTTCTGTGATGCTAATGCTTGGCCTACTGCCACTCAACTCTGCATTGTTGTTGCCATTCTGTACTGCTGCCCATGATTCTGCCACTGCAACTTTTTTACTGCAACTCCCTCTCAATATGTTGCATCTGTGCTGCTCATAGAACTACCATTGCTAATCTGCTGCAGTGCAACTTCAGTTGTTGAGAGAAACAACTGAATCTCCTGCCCAATCTTTGACAAACAAGTCAGATGGGTTGCATCCTTATCACTGAAGCTCCATAGGCTACAGATCTGTGTTGGCATCCAAAGAATGATGCACAGCTATAACTCTGCCTACGTAATCAAACTCCCTCTGCACTACTGAAGTCACATCAACTCCTTGTGCTGAAATCTATCACGCTGCTGCTGCACTGCGTTGTCCCTTTGAAGCTCTCTGCGTTGCTGCAGCTTTGCACTGCGTAAGCAGTAGTGCTCTGTGCTGTTGAAGTCACATCAGCCTCTGCGCTGCTACTGCTTCTACGTTGCTGCTGCTTTGCTCTGTGCTGCACCTCCCAGGCTTTAGATTTGCCTCTGCCTCTGCCTCATCTGTGATCTATGCTCCCACTGCTCCACTTGTTCCGCTATTGTCTTAAGGCTGTCGTAGCTCGCTTGTGATCCAAGGGATGAGCTGTTCAAGGATCCCGCCTCTCTTCCATATAGCTCCTCTACATGTCCATGTCACCCCACCTCCGCGGTTCATGAGCACTCATGGCTGCATCATCTCCTGACCCATCATCTGCCACAACTGCATTGGAAGAAAATGCTTCCTTGTCCTCTTTCTTCTCTGGACAATGGCTGGCAAAATGTCCCATTTCACCACACTGGAAGCACTTGATCTTTGAAAGATCCTTCTTCTTCTTCGGCTGCTTCTTCGATGCCAAGGCTGCATCTTCCTCATCTTCCTTTACTTTGCTCAATGCAGGGTTGTGCTGCCTCTTGGTGAATCTGCATAGTTCTTCTTGCCACAGGATTAACCACAAGTTGTCCCAATCTGGGAGGTCCGCTCTGCCCAAGATACTTTCGACAAAGGTTTCCCACTCATCCATGCTTACATTGAGGGCAATCCTGACTATCACTGCATCATCTACGATTGCACCCGTTGCAGTCAGTTGATCCCTGATTGCCTGCAGTCTGAAGAGGAAGTGTTCCATGTCTTCTCCCTTGGTCATCATGAATGACCTCATTTGGGTCTCCAACAACATTTACCTTTGGACAGATTTTCCCTCATACAGGGAAGTCAAGGCCTTCCACATTTCGTTAGTTGTCTTCTTCTCAGTTATGTGTGGTACAATATGGCTCTTGATACTATCCCTTATCAGCCGCTTGGCATGCCCAGCAGCTTCCCTATGCTTCCATAGGAGATCCGCATCTGTCGGTGTGGCCAGAGGCTGCTCCGCATGGTCTCTTAGATTGTACGCCTCAAGGACAATTAGGATCCTTGTCTTCCAAACCGAAAAGTTTGAGAGGCCCTCCAGCCTATCCTGATCACACAATCCATGAGGAGCCATCCGCTCAGAATGTGTCGGAACTTCCTTTTCTCTTTCCTAGAGAAACGGATCTAAGGGCCTTGATGAAACAGGTGCCTTCTGCTCCCTTTGATACTTGATTTCCCTCCTTGGAAATCTACCAAATCAACAATGATTCAGCTTCTTCTTTGATCCTCTGATCAAACTCTAAGTTTCCTTTGGCATGAAACTCTCTGAGAAGTTGATCTCCTCCCAATCTTTGTCAGTTGTTAACCCCACCAGCTCTTCTGAATTTTTGCAGCTTTTCTGCAGTCTTTTCTGGATCTGACAGATTCAGATCTGAATCACACTGGCTAGCTTCAGACCTAACCAACGTTGTTTCTGAGCTGCCTCTGATCTCCTCCCAAGCTTTGTCACTTGTGCTAAGGCTAAAAATCTGAAATCTTTAGAATTTTAACCCAACCAGCTCTTCTGAATTTCTGCAGCTTTTCTGCAATATTTTTTGGATCTGACAAATTCAGATCTGAATCACACTGGCTAGCTTCAGACCTAACCAGCGTTGTTTCCAAGCTGCCTCTGTGCAGTAATTGCGTGGGCTTGCTAGGACACAGCGCTGGACAGCATCACCCTTCCCTCTGCATGAATCTGCTCCTGAAAACTGCGTTGTCTCTTCAGATCTGCGTTTCTGTTGCTTTCTGCAGCTAGAACCTTCAGTCTCTTTAGCTGGTGTCTCTCCTAGATCTGCAATTCCTCTGATACAACGTAGAAATTTCTGAATCTTATATCTTATGCAAAAATTATTATTGTTAATTCAGTTAAGCTCCTCCTACTTAGATAAGTTATTAGCTGAATAATTCAAGTTACAATTGAAGCAAAACACATAACAGATCTCTACCAATCCAGATCTAGAATAACCAAATGCACACATTGTCAAAGTGACACAGTTATTTCTGGACAAATAGTCCCCGGAAAAACCCAAGGTGGAAAGACCAGTCTCTGGCTACTGGAGGATTCTATTATTAAGAATATTTCTGAATACACAAATCTGGGTTCCAGATCTGGAAAACCCAACAGAGATAACACTAGATCTATAGATCTCTCGCTGATCTAGGGCCAAAATAATGACTGATCCACACCCTCAAACAGGATTTACAGAACTCGGCCAAATCTAGGCCTAGAAACCCCAGCGCTGCCCCTAAAAGGCTCTGCGTCAGCCTCTGAAGCCCCTGAAAGCCTCTGTGTTAGCCTTGGATGGCCTCCAAACCGTCAACACTGCTCTAGAAGGTACTGCATTACCCCAGAAAGGGTGACGCAGTCACTACGCTGCTCCTAAAGGTCTCTGCGTAACCCCTGAAGGGTCTCCTGAAAATTACGATGTCCTTGCTGCTGTTGCTGCCTTCCTCTGCGCTGTCCTTGAGCTGATCTTTTCTCTGCCTCTTGTGTATTCTAAAACCTATGATCATATCATCCACTTGGTCTAAATTCCACTCTCTGCAGCTGAAACACTTCTGAGTATTCATAGCAAACCCTACCCTAGAATCTCAGCTTAGCTTCAGTGCTCTGCCTCTATGTGTCTTTACAAATAACCCCAAGCCTTTCCTTTATACTTTTCTCGTTGACAAATCAACGGCCATGATCAGATCTTGAATCAATGGCAAAGATTAAAAGAAAGCTTGATCCATGTGACTTAAGACAATTTCATCACATGTTTAATTAAATTCACTTTAATTATTTAAGTTCCCTAAGTTTTGACTTAGGAAATACGCTTAAAATAATTAATTAATTTAATATCTCCTAAACCAGATGAAATTTCCCAAATCCATTTTTGGGTCTTGTAGATCAGGTGAACTCTAATCCCTCCACAAATTTGGGAGCTAGAGCACAACTGATGCTACCCCAAATACACAAAATCTCAACAACAATATGATTCACAATGATTTTCTTGAACTAGACCAATCACACTATGACCTACAACCCAACCATAACATTATCCAACAATGACACACGTATGCTCTCCAACTCTAGGCAAATTGACTGTTTTACAATAATGACTCTTTTACAATTTTACAATGATGATCTTTACAATACTAACTTTTAACACGACCTGATACTTGACTTGACACTGCTTCTTTGAACACTACGAGCTGCTGGGGTATTTTTGTGCTTGCTTCAAGTAATGGTACTTTGGCGTTGCATTGTCCTTCTAGTATGTGTCTGAGTTGTCCTATTGTGTCCTCCTTCCTGCACATGCAAGACCCAAACCAATATACAAACAAAATACTTACATTTTCCTCCAAACCATATGTCAAAGAAATATTCAAAATTCAAATGTAAATACGTTCAACATTTATGAACAAAACCCAATCAAACATACATACAAAATACTTAAACTGTCCTGCAAAAATGCATGTCATAGATGATATTCAAATTAAAATTCAAACACTAATCATACATACCTTGTTGTAGCAGACTTACCCTTGACTGTTGATGTGTTGTCCTTACTGCAGTGATCCTTGAATGCATATTTTTTCTTGCCTTCTAGAAGCTCGATATTGAATTTGTTGTATCTGTGTAATTTCAAATCTACAAGGTCTGAAATTTCATCCTATGGGAACCCTCTAAGTCCTCTTTCCAACTCCATAGGTCTGATCAACATTGGATTCTTCAAGAACTAGTTATCCCCAATCTACTACGATGACCAAATTATAGATTGGTTCAGTAGAGAGAACTTGTACGAAGTGCCACATGTCACTGTTTTAACCTTTGGTCCTGAAAACGATACACAACAAACTATAGCCCGTCCTCTTTCTGTCACTTGTTACGAAATTTGAATCCAATGCTCAGAGAGAAAGTTATGATGATTTTCCCAAGGTCACCTGTTTGACATGAAATTCAGGAGCCTACAAAAAGCCTAACTTCCTCAGATCGTATCTCTGAAAATATAGCAAACCAATATCAGAAATTTAGACACGAGCTTCATCAGGATTTCGCCCAAATGGGTTTTTAGTTTTGGCATCTGAAGCTTCGCAGCAAAAATGTTATAGCGAAAATTCCACGATGACCTGTTATAAGTAGAGAAATCCTTACATGAGGAGGATATGAGGGTCACAATTTATATAAATGCTTAGGTTGAGAGGGTATTCAACAGGTGAACGTTGGAGGGATTTTACGAGCTTAAAAAATTATTAATTATTGACAATTCAATTGACCACAACCAATGATTAGTGTCATGCCACAACCCCATGGGGTTTTAGCCCACTAACTGGGTTTCTAACTTCAAACACGAATATCTCTCACACCGTGAAGAATTACGTGGCATGCCATATATCAATCGAAACATCTCGACAAGTAGAAACCATCCAAAATATCCTTGACTCGGAATAGATTAAGTTGTCAAATCAAAATTCCTATGCAAGATCGGGGTAGCCCCTGGTGCTACTTGGGTTGACATCAATGACAACCACTGATCAACAATCTCCCCCTTTAGCATTGATGGAAACACAAGTACTCCCCCTGTGACCATAAAACCTCTTCCTACAGCATTCTCTCCCCCTTTGTTATCAATGGCAAAGGGTAACTCACCAACGAAAATACCTTCATCAACACAGGAATCGAACTTGCCCATTTTTTAATCTTCTCTTTTGATGTAGCATTTGCTTCCAAATATTTTGAAGTATTTGACATTAGTCGTTCTTCCTTTCCATTATTCGTATGGAGTCATGTTACAATTGTTCCTTAGCAAACCTCTGTTTATAATGAATACAGCTGTATCGATTGCTTGAACCTAGAATTTCTCATCTAATTTTGTGTCATTTAACGTTGTTCTGGCCATTTCCTGTACGGTTCTGTTTTTTCTTTCAAAAACTCCATTTTGTTGCGGTGTTCTGGCTATTGAGCATTGCCTTTTTATTCCATTTTCATCACAGTAATACTGAAATACCTTGGAAGTGAATTCTCTGCCATTAACTGATCTCAGACATTTGATCTTCAAATTAGTTTCATTTTCGACCAATTCCTTATAGCTTCTAAAACATTCGAATTCCTCGGTCTTTTTCTTTAGGAAGCTGACGGTTGTCATTCTGGTGTGTAATCATTTATGATTAGCATAAAATATAATTCTCCATCTAAACCTTTTGTTCTCATTGGACCACATAGATCAGTATGTACTAATTCCAATGGACGTGATGCAAAGTGTTCTTTTGTCTTGAACTCAACTTTTGTTTGTTTCTCGTGCCGACAAGATTCACATATCGTATTGGTGGGTTTTGAAATTTTAGGCATTTCTCTTACTACTTCCTTCTTATTGATCCTGACCAAATTCCTGAACTTTATATATGCCATTCGTTTGTGCCATAACCAACTTTCGTCTTCTTTCGCCAAAAAGCACCCTTTAGGTATCTCATTCAAAATATATATGTCATTTGGAGCTCTACTTGTTGTAGCCACAATTTCACCAAACTCTCCTTTCCTGATTTCACATTTCTTAGAGTTAAATAGCATCGTGTGTCCTTCATCGCACATTTGTCCAATACTGAGCAGGTTTTGATTCATATTTTCAGCCAACAACATATCTTTTGCTAATGCATTCTTGCTTCCAAGTGTGATTGTACCTACTCCTATGACGTTCAAAGACTAGTCATTTCCAAAATACATTGTTCCATCCTTCTTTTCCTTCAAGGATATGAACTTATTCCTATCTCCAATCATATGAGTTGAGCAACCACCATCAACATACCAAACGTTTCTGTTGCTTTGAGCCTTGAGAGTGATAGCACATTTTTCAGTCTTCTTTTTCCATATTTGTTTATTTTGATTTTGCGACAATTCCTTTGAGGAACTTCCAAGTCTGCAATCTTTAGTCAGGTGTCCAAAATTATTACATTTGTAACATTCGACATCATAAATGATCAAATCTGTTAATATTTTGTTGGGTTTCGGAAGATCCATTTCTGAAAGATCTCCCGAAACTGTATTTATTCCAAACATACGTGCGACATTCTATAGCTCTATGTCCAAACCTTCCACATGAATAACAATGACCATAGAAGATAGGTTGATACCTTGGATAAAATCTTCTTCGAGGAATTGTCTTCCATGGTTCTTCCTGTTAGTCCTGATCTTTTGAGTTGGCTAGAAGGTCTACCTGCTTGTTAGAGTTTGCATGTCGATCTTATTTTGTTGTCATAGAAGGACTTGGCTCCTGTTCAGATTTTTCTTTGTAACCAAGACCAGTCTTGTGATTGTTTGATCATTGATTGTTGATGATTTCTTATAATGCCTTGAAGACATTGGTATAGTTTTTAAGAGTTTTTCCATTTTTTACTTGCTTTCGAAGAGAAACTATTTCAGCTTCCAATGCTTCTCTTTCCTTGTTCCTTTCCTTTAATTCTTCCCTGAGCGATTCTTCAACTCGTTTGTATTCTTCAACCTTGATTTTAAGATTTAGGACATGTTCCCTTTCTATCTTTAATTCGTCTTCAAGAGTGTTGACATGCTTCTTCTCGACCTTGAGCTCTTTGATAACCCTGATCACCTCGTTTTGAAATTCAATCTCAGTCATCTCTTCTTCTTCTTCTCCTTCTTCGTCACATGCTTCTTGCTTATTATGCTTGGCCATAAACAATACTCTTTTGTTGATTTCTTCTTCGTTATCACTGTCTTCATTGGATGAGGAGCTATCTTCTTTGGAAAAGAAACTCTTCTTAAACCATTTCTTCTTGCCTTCCTTGTTGAACTTCCTTAGACCTTTCTTTCCTTTCGTAACAACCTCATTTTTGTGAGGACACTTGGCTGCAAAATGCCCAACCTCACCAAAATCGAAACATATCAATGGAATTTTACCTTTGAATTTCCCCGTCCCTATTCTCATTTTTCGCGTGAAGTAGGCAATTTCTCTATCTGAAAATTCTTCTTCATCTTCTTCCTTTTCTTCTTCATTAAAACTACAAGTTTTCGCTTTCAGAGTATGCTTGTCCTTACTAGTTTTCTTGGATGTGGCGAATGTTGTTTCTAGGTGAGATGTGTCGTCCTCTTCTTCAATCCTCATTTCATATGCCGTAAGCACTCCATGCAATTCATCTTTGCTGAGATTGGCTAGATTCAAACTATATTCCAAGACAGATACCTTTGGGTTGAATCTTGCCGAAAAGGTTCTAAGGATCTTTCGAACAACAATTTTTGTGTCAACAGGTTCTCCAAAACCTTCCAATGCATTTTTTATTTCATCAACACGCTGTAAGCATGCATCAATATTATCATCTTCCTTCATTTTGAGTTGCTCAAATTTTGCCCGGTAAATTTGAAGCTTTACTTCTTTCACTTTAAGTCACCTGCATATATATTCTCAAGCTTGCCCCATACTTCTTTAGCAGTTTTGCAACTTAGTACCTTCAGATAGACAGATTCAATAAGCCCACTGATAATGAGATATTTAGCGCTTCCATCATATACCATATTTTCCTTTCCTTGTTCATTCTGGGTCGATGTAAAGCCTTTTTCAACGATTTCCCATACTTCGTATCCTTGCACCAGCAAATGAACCTGCATTCTTCCACTCCAAAGTGCGTAGTTATTTCCATTGAACAGAGGAACTCTATTCTTAGTATACTCCATTACCCCCTTCTAGTTGTTAGATTGCTCTTGAAGGAACCAAGCTCTGATACCAATTGTTGAAAATACTGAGAGGGGCGATGAATCAGTATTTCTTATCAATTAGCACTTTTTAAATCTTTTCAGAGCATTAGTTAATCTTCAATTATTCTTAATGTTTATCCAGTAACAACTGTAAACAATAGAACACAATAGGCACACAAATTTTAGGTGGAAAACCCCCTCCGGGTCAAAAACCACCAAACGCTTTTCTAATAAATTCTTTAATCTTCAGCCCCAACTGAAATGAAAGGTACAACTTCCTAGAATTCTAGAAAAACATTCTTCTCCAGCTCCCACTGGAAGGACGCCCCAAAGCCCTAGTTTCTTCAGGATCAGGCCAGATACATGCCCACGACATCCCTGAGCCAACCTTGTATAGCCTTGATGATAGATTTCTTTATTCTTTTTGGTTTCGGAAGAATTTTAGAACTTTAGCTAAATCAATTAACGAGCTTAGCATTGTTCTGGGGATTATTTCAAGTTTGTTTTAATTTAATTGAACGAAAATAATTACAAACTATCATTTTCCTTTGAATACGGTTTAAGAATCATTTTCATGCATATATAAAAGCATATACAGCATATATAAACGAAATCAATAAATACGATTTCATGCGATTCGAATGAAATTTCAATTTTGCTTACATGGGAAGCCACACCGGAATCTCGATGTAAAGACGAATTATTGAGGCGCTCTCGGTACTCCTCCTCTGGGAGCGAGAATGAACGAGATCACCAAAAACAACAATCCTCTCGACGATGCGGGGCAGTCACAGACCCAGAAGAGTGATCTTCTGCCCCCGTGCCCAGAATCCCAGAATGGTGAAACTCTCCTTTTAGAACTCTGCGTATCCTTCAATCCCTTGTTAGCCAGAATGTAGAAATTTTCTTCTTCCAACCGTCCCCTTACTCCTTCACATCCTCCCCCTTATAACCATCTCCCCACCGCCTTTCACTCCCGAAGATCTTTTATCATATTTATGAGGGTCTACCACCATTTAAGGCGACCTTATCTTCATTTAAGGGTATATTTAATGTTTGAGATAAGTTTTTGGGATTAAGTGTATTAAATATCTTCGTTGAGTCTTTATCCACTTACGTAGAGGAGATGAATTTATGGAAGCTCACTTTGTATTATGTTTGTTTAATACTTAATTAATTTGGTTTAATTAAATGTTTTTATTTATAATTTAGAAAATGGGTGTGATGACTTTATGTTTGTTTATAAATTAATTTATATTATTGTTAACTTTGTTAGTTCATCCTCATATAATTTTAACGGTTATCCTACTTATCATAGGTATGGGTCATTACATAGCACATATGACTTAATCCCAAGAAGTTAGGGTTTCATATACTCATATTGACAAGTATATTTTTAGAGATTAGGGCACAAGTGAGAAGGTCTGTATTTTTAAGATTGAATTTCGTTTGAATATGCATGTTTCTTTTTCTTTGTAATTTATTTGTTACTTCACATCTCAACTGCCTCTGCAGACTATTCTAAAATCATCCTGTCCTTCCTAATCTCTTCCATTCCCTTCCTATCCGTCCTCTACAGGAATATGACATGGCATCAGTTTTACTGATCCATTCATAGACCTTAAGGATATCAACGTTGATTATATCGACCTGATATGCTTGTAGGCATCCGGCAGTCATCATCACACGTCTAGGGGAGCGTGACTCGCACAGTCCTCCCATGACTCCAGGTATTGGAGGATAAACAGTGGGCAACACCTCCACCCCTCCCAGTAGAACCAGGGTCAACACCCTATCATGGTATCACATGGAGTTTCAACGTTCTGGGATTCTGTCATCACGTCTATTGTTTCGGTAATCTGTGTTCTGCGAAGTAATCCCTGGTACACAATATGCAATGTAAACACTCGTACACATATTACAACATATGCATCTATATTGTTCATAACCAATTGTTACCCATATAACAACCTTTACATATTCAAAATACTTTGATATTTATGATATTAATCCTAGAACTTACATATAAAAAGAAAATTTGTTTACATAGGTATCAAGATGTCCAATAAAATTTCTCATTTCAGATACTGCTTCTGTTTAATTCATACATGTTCTTTTTATGATGCATTGCTTTACCCCTTTCAATCTGTATATCAATATGTTTCACTTTTCATATTCAAAATGTAGTTACTCTTCTATTTCCTTTCTTTTGATCATATTTGAAATGTAAATGAAATTCATCAACAGATAGTTTCATCTATAATATTTAATCTATGATTTCATATTCTTGCAATGTTAATTTAAATGACATCTTGCACATTGGTGTCCATGCACCAGTAAATTCTAAACCAACAGCATATATCTTGTATCAAGAAAGTGAAGTAGCATTCTATCTTTATGGGTATCCATGTACCAGTAAAGTAAAACTCATCTTTACATAGCATTTCAAAATTTTAAGTGTCAAAATAGAGCAGTCATATGCATAAAAGTTTTCAGTTCTCAAAATTTAGCATAAGCTGGGGTAATTCTGGCAAAAAGTCTCAACATCCTCCCAAGTCGCTGATCTAGGACTATACTTGTCCCACTGGACTTTTACTTGGTCTATCCGGCGGTTCCTGAGTTGTCGAACCCTACGTTCCAGAATACGTAATGGTTCGACCGTTAGGGTTCCCTCCTTCGATACCTGCAGTTCCTTCCATTGAAGGTCATGAGATTTATCAGCAATATAATGTCGCAAGGCAGATACATGAAATACATTATGAATTTTGTGCAGGTGGGGTGGCAGTGCAAGACGATAAGCGACTGGTCCAACTTTTTCTAGGACTTCAAACGGTCCAATAAACCGGGGGGATAATTTTGTCCCCCTCCCAAACCGAATGGTGCTCTTATTTGGTCTGATTCGGATGAAAACTTGATCTCCTACCACATAGCTTCTATCTGTCCTGTGAGTGTCCGCATAACTTTTCTGTCTATCCTGAGCCTCTTTTAACCGTTGTCTAATCAGTTTTACCTGATCCTCCATCTCTTGGATCAAGTCTGGTCCGACGATTATCCGATCTTCTAACCTGTCCCAACTCAACGGCGTTCTGCAAGGTCTTCCGTATAATGCTTCAAATGGCGGCATCCCGATTGAACTATGATAGCTATTGTTGTAAGCAAATTCTACCAAGGGTAAGTATTTTTCCCAGCGTGACTGTTGGTCCATAACATACATCTTTAGCATATCCTCGAGTACTTGATTTACCCTTTCCGTCTGTCCATTGGTCTTAGGATGATATGCTGTACTCAAATTTAACTGAGTTCCCAAGGCCGACTGCATACAGTTCCAGAACCTTGATGTGAACCGAGGATCTCTATCGGATATAATTTTCTTAGGTACTCATGATTTTCTTAGGTACTCCATGAAATCTGATAATTTCATTTATGAATACCCGAGCTACATCAGCTACTTCATATGTATCTCTTACTGGGATGAAATGGGCGCTTTTTGTTAATCTATCCACCACAACCAGAATGGCATTATGCTTTTGTTGCGTAAGAGGCAGCCCAACAATAAAATCCATAGAAATTATCTCCCATTTGGTCATAGGGATGTCATGAGGTTGTAAGAGACCTGCTGGGTGACGATGATCAGCTTTTACCTGCTGACATTCAAGGCACCTAGCAACAAATTGGACAATGTCATTTTTCATGCCTGACCAGAAGAAGAGTCTCTTAGTGTCAGCATACATCTTCTTTACCCCAGGATGTGCACAATATACTGCTCGGTGTGCTTCCTTCAAGATGGTGTTTCGGAGATCTCCACTGTCTGGTATATACATCCTTCCGTGAAATCGTAGAATTCCGTCTTCCTCCAACTCATACCCTTCGAACTTAGGTTCCTTCGAATGGTTGCTTTCGAGCGCTGACCTTACTTTTAAGTACCAACTATCTCTTACGAGATGTTCAAGCACTTGATTTCTCAAGTTCACCTGGATAGGTATGAGGGAGAAGATTCGAGGTCTTCTACTTAATGCATCCACTACCACATTCTCCTTCCCTTTTATATATGAAATTGCAAAATCATATTCGCTTAGGAGTTCACTCCATCGTCTTTGTCTTGCATTCAAATCTCTCTGGGTGAATAAATACTGCAAACTTTGGTGGTCACTTTTAAGCACAAAGTTTCTCCCCACCAAGTAATGTCTCCACATCTTTAAAGCTAAGACCACCACGACTAACTCCAAATCATGCGTAGCATAAAGTTCTTCATGTGTTTTTAATTTTCTCGAAGCGTAGGCTATTACGCCTCCTTCCTGCATTAAAACTGCACCTAACCCTTGCTTAGATGCGTCGGTACATACAGTAAAATCTTTGTCCATATCCGGCACTCGCAAAATCGGTGCACTAGTCAATAATCGCTTAAGCTCAGAAAAAGCTTTATCACATTCCTCAGTCCATTCATACTTAACACCCTTGCGCTGAAGGTTTGTGATTGGTTTTGCAATTTTGGAGAATCCCTCCACAAACCTTCGGTAGTAACCTGCTAAACCCATAAAACTACGCACTTCATGTGCATTCTTAGGTATCGGCCACTCCCTGATGGTATTTACCTTTTCAGGATCTACAGAGATTCCTTCGCCTGATATGATATGACCTAAGTAATGGATTTCCTTCTGAAAGAAAGCGCATTTGGATAATTTTCCATATAACTTGTGCTCTCTGAGACAAGATAACACTATCCAAAGATGCTCTTCATGCTCCTTCTCATTCTTAGAGTAAATGAGAATATCGTCCAGGAAAACTTGTACAAATTTGTCGAGATATTTGCGGAGAACACTATTCATAAGGTTCATGAAGACTGCAGGTGCATTGGTCAACCCAAATGGCACCACAATAAATTCATAATGCCCGAAAAGAGTTCGGAATGCATTCTTAGAAACATCGCTCTCGCTAATCTTGAGTTGATGATAACCTGATCGCAGATCGATCTTTGAAAATACGGTAGCTCCTTTCATTTGATCAAAAAGGTCGTCAATGCGAGGCATTGGATACCTATTCTTGACCGTGGCTCGGTTCAAATCTCGATAGTCCACACACAGTCGTAATGAACCATCCTTCTTCTTGACAAAGATTACAGGAGCACCCCAAGGTGAAACACTGGGTCGAATGTGCCCTACATCTAACAGTTGTTTTAGCTGTATTTGCAACTCTTGAAGTTCCGGGGCAGTCATTCGGTAAGGAGTTTTAGATATAGGTTCCGTACCAGGTTTCAATTCAATGGTGAGGTCTAGCTCTCTCCTAGGAGGCAGTCCAGGTAGTTCTTTTGGAAAAACATCCGGAAATTCTGATAGAATCGGATATTGATCTAAGGAAGGCCCTCTTTTTTTGCTTACCATTTGAACGGCATACACTTGACAGCCCTTCCTCAAGCACCGCTTCATCTGCATGGCTGAGATGAAACGCAAGGATACCTTTCTCTTAATACCTTGAATTTGGATTGTCTCACCCATATCATTTACGCAAAGTATTGTTTTCCCGGAACAATCTACCCATGCTCGATGAGATTCTAACCAATCCATTCCTATCACCAGGTCGTAAATACCTAGGGCTGTGACATATACTTTTAGTTTGGTCACACAGGCTCCTAGATCAACTTTGCAATCCTCCACACTTAATTCTACCGATTGAAGGTCTCCTGAAGCCATTTCTACCTATCTAAAATCGTCTTGTTTGCAGGCTGCCAACCCACATTTATTCAATGCATAAGATGAAATAAAACTATCAGTAGCTCCAGTGTCAAACAAGATTTTGAGTTTTATTCCATTGATAGTACCTGAAGATTCCACTACCGTGGATTGATGCGCTTCCTGGTTGTTGTCGACGACAGCATGGATTCTGTGATTGCTTTGGGCATCTGCTGACGGTTCTTTCCCTGTTCGCCGTGAGTTCTCCGGTTATTTTCCTGTTCGCCGCGAGTTCTCCGGAAAATCCCGTCGAAGATGGGATCCTCCACATCCCCAACAGTCCACCCAGGTTGGTCCTTTTTCGTTTGACTGAGAAATCCTCGACCAAGAACTTTGTCCCCTGGTGCTGCTTCCTCTCCCATTCCTTCCTCGATTACCAGTTCCTCGAGACCTCCACGCACTGTTGTTTGAAGACCCGGAAGCTATTGCGTTTATGGTCCTGGGAGCTCCTGCCCCCGCTCCTCTTGGGATAACTCTGTTACCATAAGGAGCTGGTCTCGAGTTATTTCCTCAGAAGAAATTTCGGGAAGTCTTTCCTGTAAATTCCTGCGGTATTGATTCAGCTGGCCTGAAATCCCTTTTTATCCCCAGATGTTCTTCTGCATAACGAGTACATTCAACTGCCTCTGCCACAGTCGGTGGCTTCCACATTCTTACCATGGCTCTGATCCAAGGATTTAAGCCAAATATGAAACGCTCGGCTTGGCGTTCATCCGTGTCTAGATAAGGAACATACTTCACAAGTTCCATGAACTTTGTCTCGTATTCTTCCACGGTTTTACCCCCTTGGGTTAGAGTATGGAAGGCTCCGGCTTGCTGCTCTTGAAAGAAAGGCGGTAAGTATTTCGCACGGAATCGGTCCACAAACAACTCCCAAGGAACAGTATCTGAAGTGAGATGCAGCTGTTTTTCCATATTCCCCCACCAAATCAGAGCATTCCCCCTGAGTTGGAATACAACGATCTTTGTTTTAGAAGTTGAAGAATATTGTCTTAATGCGAAGCATCTGATCATCCCTTCCAACCATGCTTCGGCATGTTCTCCAGCTCGTCCTCCAGACAATTCCGGGAGTTTAATCTTTTGCAGTTCTCGTGAAATATCTTCTCTGTGAGGTTTGTCATCAAAATATTTCGGCCTTTCTAAATGTCTTTCCTCTGATTGACGTCGCTCCTCCTTGTTCCTGGTCGACTACGACCCTTTCAAGGTTTCCATAATGGCTTCTAAAGAGCTCATCACAGTAGTGAGATCGGGTGGAGCAACAGGTGCTGACGGCGATCTTGATGGTGGTGAAGGCGATGGTGAAGGTGGAGGTGGTGGCGCTGCATTTCGCTGGCGCTGCCGCCTTTGGTACGTGTTAAACATGGTAAATTTTTCCTGAAATACATAATAATAAATTCATGAGGAGTGGATAAATTTTCAGATTGACAAAATATAATTTACGTAAGATTAGAGCTGGCATACGGGTATAGTTCTTTTGCTATTTTACCTGCAGGCAGGTCTTACGTCTTGGGGTCTGAGAGGGTGTGAGCGCGACCTCTTGTCCTGTGCGAGGTAATATGTGCTTACTAAATCTAATAAACTCTTGTGGAATGCAGGTTCTGAATCTAAGTGTTAGTACGCAGAATTGTTTTAGTCCTAGATACGTTGATAGAAGAGATTTATTGATTTCGACTCACCCATGACTAACTAACATGAATATTGATTTTCTTACCACTGTGTAGTTCTCTAAATACTGCGTAACAAAATAATGAGTGTATGACAGCCCATACAAGCAGCAAGTAGGATAAGCAGAAAGCACAATTATGTGTGGTTGAACAGTCAAATAATAAAAATAAGTTAATTAAGGCAAAATAATTAATATTATAAACAAACAAAAGTCATCACACCCATTTCTCATTTTTTTAAAAAATAAAATAATTTAATCAAACTTATCTCGACATTAATATGCATAAATGAAGATAAGTGTGCCCAAATGGTGGCATACCCTCTTAAATGTAATAAAAGATCTTCGGGAGTGAAAGGCGGTGGGGAGATAGATATAAGGGGGAGGATGTGCGGGAGTAAGGGGTCGGTTGGAGGAGAAGAAAAATCCTATATTCTGGAGCATTTGGATTGAAGGATACGCAGAGTTTTGAAAAGAGAGTTTCACCGTTCTGGGATTTTGGGCACGGGGGCAGAAGAGTAATCTTCTGGGTCTAGGATTATTCCTAGATCGGCTGGGAGGATTGTTGTTTTGGTAATCTGTCCATATTCACCTACTGCATCTCAGGTATTTCCCATATAGCATAAATTGAATTTTCTTTTATTTCTGAACTGCATGAAATCGTACTTTTATTTGATTTCTGGTTGTATATGCTTGGATATATATATATCAAAATGACCTCTTAAACTGTACAAAAGGGAAAGATGATAAGGGCCAAGCATTTCTGAATTAAATTGCACAAACTTAGAATAATGGTAAGCAATGGAAGTAATTCAAAATGGTAACTGATTAAACTGCGAAAGTATCTTGGAAACTAAGCAAGAAAGATAGTGAAAATTTAAGAAATTCAATAATACGGTTCTTACATATGGTATCAAAGTATTTTGAATGTGTAGAGGTTGTTATATGGGTAACAATTGGTTATGAACAATATAGATGCATATGCTGTAATATGTGTATGAGTGTTTACATTGCAGATTATGTACCAGTGAGTATAATGCAGAAAAACAGATTACCGAAACAATCTACGTGATGACAGATTTCCAGGAACCATTGAGACTCCATGTGATCCCACGATAGGGTGTTGACCCTGGTCCTGCTGGGAGGAGTGGAGGTGTTGCCCACTGTTTATCCTCCAATACCTGGAGTCATGGGAGGACTGTGTGAGTCACACTCCCCTAGACGTGTGATAATGACTGCCGGATGCCTACAAGCATGTCAAGTCGACGTAATCGACTCTGACATCATTGAGGTCTATGAATGGATCGGTAAAACTGATGCCATGGCATATTCCTGTAGAGGACGGATAGGATGGGAGTGGAAGAGATTAGGAAGGATAGGATGATTTTAGAATAGTTTGGAGATTCGGTGAAGATGGGAAGTAACAATTAAATTACGGATACATACTTATTTAAACGAAAATTCAATCTTGAAATACATGCATTCTACAATCACCCTAATCTCTAAAAACACAATATTGTTATGAGTATATAAAACCATAAACTTCGGGACGAAGTTTTCTGAAGGGAGGAAGTATGTAACGACCCATTCCCAAGTATATACAAAATGATATTAGCATGTGAACGATATAGGCATTTGATAGCTACATCTTGCCTATATCGCCCACATCGCACTAGTACACCTACCTACTAATATCAAGATTTCATAGATTGGGAACTTAATATTAAGATTTCAGATTTATATTAAGTTCAACTAAGTATAAAATTTTATGAAACAAGGTAATAAAAGAAATGAAATAATAAAGTTAAAATCTTTAAGTTAAAAATGAGTAGGCAATATTAAAGATTTATATTAAAAAAGTACTTAAATAAAATTCCACCTTTATAAATGTGTATACGTACTCACATTAATGTGGATCACCCACCATAACAACATTTAATGTGAACATAAGGATGGATAAGGCCTCGGGAGGTTAGAGGCGGTGGAGGAAGATTGTTTAGATTATATTCCTATCCAAATATAATGAAAAGTATACCACCATAAATACATAAAATATCACCATTAATAAGGATAAGACCCCGGGAAGTAAGAGGCGGTGGAGGGAGATTATTTAAAGGAGGTGATATGGAGGAGAAGGGGGGGGATGTTTTGGAGGAAAAGAAACGATTTCTGCTTAAGTGAGAAGGAAATGTCAGCTTGGATGGTTTGGGAAGGAGTCTCTTGTTCTTGGAAATCTGGGCACGGGGGCAGAGGAGACATCCTCTGGGTCTGGGATTGGTCCCGGATTTGGCTGGGAGGATTTGATTGTCCCGGTAATCTGTTCTGTTCACGACATCAGCAGGTGCTCAGCTAATCTTCAGCCGCTTCAGGATTTGTAAATTTGTGCTGATTTTCAGGTATTCTTTTATGTATAGATTAATTATGCAAGCGACAATTTCAATTTTTACTCTTACAATGTTTTATTAGATCTGTTTTACTTAAACTTAAGTTCAGATAGGTACAATCTTAGAACCACGAGAACGAGTTATTACATTAATGTCAGGATTGTAGGAGTACTACCGAAGATTTGTGGAGGGATTCTCCAAAATTGCAAAACCAATCACAAACCTTCAGCGTAAGGGCGTCAAGTATGAATGGACTGTGGAATGTGATAAAGCTTTTTATGAGCTTAAGCGATTATTGACTAGTGCACCGATTTTGCGAGTGCCGGATATGGATAAAGACTTTACTGTATGTACCGATGCATCTAAGCAGGGGTTAGGCGCCGTTCTAATGCAGGAAGGAGGCGTAATAGCATACGCTTCGAGAAAATTAAAAACACATGAAGAACTTTATGCTACGCATGATTTGGAGTTAGCTGCGGTGGTCTTAGCCTTAAAGATGTGGAGACATTACTTGGTAGGGAGAAACTTTGTGCTTAAAAGTGACCACCAAAGTTTGCAGTATTTATTCACCTAGAGAGACTTAAATGCAAGACAAAGACGATGGAGTGAACTCCTAAGCGAATACGATTTTGCAATTTCCTATATAAAAGGAAAGGAAAATGTGGTAGCAGATGCCTTAAGTAGAAGACCCCGAATATTCTCCCTCGTACCTATCAAGGTGAACTTGAGAAATCAAGTGCTTGAACATCTGGTAAGAGACAGTTGGTATTTAAAAGTAAGGTCAGGGCTCGAAAGCGACCACTCGAAGGAACCTAAGTTCGATGGGTATGATTTAGAAGAGGACGAAATTCTACGATTTCACGGAAGGATGTATATACCAGATAGTGGGGATCTCCGAAACACCATCTTGAAGGAAGCACACCGAGCAGTATATTGTGCACATCCTGGGGTAAAGAAGATGTATGCGGACACCAAGAGACTTTTCTTCTAGTCAGGCATGAAAAATGACATTGTCCAATTTGTTGCTAGATGCCTTGAGTGTCAACGGGTAAAAGCTGATCATCGCCACCCAGCAGGTTTCTTACAATCTCATGACATCCCTATGACTAAATGGGAGATAATTTCTATGGATTTTATCGTTGGGCTGCCACTTACGCAACAAAAGCATAATGCCATTCTGGTTGTTGTAGATAGATTAACAAAAAGCGCCCATTTCATCCCAGTAAGAGATACTTATGAGGTAGCGGATGTAGCTAGGGTATTCATAAATGAAATCATCAGATTTCATGGAGTACCTAAGAAAATTATATTCGACAGAGATCCTCGATTCACATCAAGGTTCTGGAATTGTATGCAGTCAGCCTTGGGAACTCAGTTAAATTTGAGTACTGCCTATCATCCGGAGACCGATGGATAGACAGAAAGGGTAAATCAAGTACTCGAGGATATGCTAAGGATGTATGTGATGGACCAACAGTCACGTTGGGAAAAGTACTTACCCTTGGTGGAATTTGCTTACAACAATAGCTACCATAGTTCGATCGGGATGCCGCCATTTGAAGCATTATACGAAAGACCTTGCAGAACGCCGTTAAGTTGGGACGGGTTAGAAGATCGAATAATCATCGGACCAGACTTGATCCAAGAGATGGAGAATCAGGTAAAACTGATTAGACAACGGTTAAAAGAGGCTCAGGATAGACAGAAAAGTTATGCGGACACTCACAGGACAGATAGAAGTTATGTGGTAGGAGATCAGGTTTTCATTCGCATCAGACCAAATAAGAGTACCATTCGGTTTGGGAAGGGGACAAAATTATCCCCCCGGTTTATTGGACCGTTTGAAATCCTGGAAAAAGTTGGACCAGTCGCTTATCGTCTTGCACTGCCACCCCACTTGCACAAAATTCATAATGTATTTCATGTATCTGCCTTGCGACATTATATTGCTGATAAATCTCATGACCTTCAATGGAAGGAACTGCAGGTATCGGACGAGGGAACCCTAACGGTCGAACCATTACGTATTCTGGAACGTAGGGTTCGACATCTCAGGAACCGCCGGATAGACCAAGTAAAAGTCCAGTGGGACAAGTATAGTCCTGGATCAGCGACTTGGGAGGATGCTGAGACTTTTTGCCAAAATTACCCCAGCTTATGCTAAATTTTGAGAACTGAAAACTTTTTATGTATATGACTGCTCTATTTTGACACTTGAAATTTTGAAATACTATGTAAAAGATGAGTTTTACTTTACTGGTACATGGATACCCATAAAGCTAGAATGCTACTTCACTTTACTGATACAAGATATATGCTGTTAGTTTAGAATTTACTGGTGCGTGGACACCAATGTGCGAGATGTCATTTAAATTAACATTTGCAAGAATATGAAAAGTGAAATATATTGATATATAAATTGACAGGGGTAAAGCAATGCATCATAAATAGAACATGTGTGAACTAAACAGAAGCAGTGTCTGAAATAAGAAATTTTATGGGACATATTGATACCTATGTAAACAAATTTTCTTTTTATAAGTTCTAGGATTAATATCATAGATATCAAAGTATTTTGAATATGTAAAGGTTGTTATATGGGTAACAATTGGTTATGAACAATATAGATGCATATGTTGTAATATGTGTACAAGTGTTTACATTGCAGATTGTGTACCAGCGATTGCTTCGCAGAACACAGATTACCGAAACAATAGACGTGATGACAAAATCCCAGAACGTTGAAACTCCATGTGATTCCATGATAGGGTGTTGACCCTGGTTCTACTGGGAGGGGTGGAGGTGTTACCCACTGTTTATCCTCCAATACCTGGAGTCATGGGAGGACTGTGCGAGTCACGCTCCCCTAGACGTGTGATGATGACTGCCGGATGCCTACAAGCATATCAGGTCGATATAATCAATGCTGATATCCTTAAGGTCTATGAATGGATCAGTAAAACTGATGCCATGTCATATTCCTGTAGAGGACGGATAGGAAGGGAATGGAAGAGATTAGGAAGGACGGGATGATTTTAGAATAGTCTGCAGAGGCGGTTGAGATGTGAAGTAACAAATAAATTACAAAGAAAAAGAAACATGCTTATACAAACGAAATTCAATCTTAAAAATATAAACCTTGAGTATATGAAGCCCTAACTTCGGGACGAAGTTTTCTGAAGGGAGGAAGTATGTAATGACCCATACCTTAGTGACAAGTAGGATAACCGATACAATTATGTTTGGTTGAACCAATCAAATAATAAAATAAGTTAATTAAGGCAAATTAATTAATATTATAAACAAACAAAAGTCATCACACCCATTCCTCATTTTTTAAAACAAAATAATTTAATCAAGCTTATCTCGACATTAATGTACCCTTAAATGAAGATAAGGTCGCCTTAAATGGTGGCAGACCCTCTTAAATGTAATAAAAGATCTTCGGGAGTGAAAGGCGGTGGGGAGATAGATATAAGGGGGAGGATGTGCGGGAGTAAGGGGTCGGTGGGAGGAGAAGAAAAATCCTATATTCTGGAGCAAATGGATTGAAGGATATGCAGAGTTTTCAAAAGAGAGTTTCACCGTTCTGAGATTTTGGGCACGGGGGCAGAAGAGTAATCTTCTGGGTCTAGGATTGTTCCTAGATCGGCTGGGAGGATTGTTGTTTTGGTAATCTGTCCATATTCACCTACTGCATCCCAGGTATTTCCCATATAGCATAAATTGAATTTTCTTTTATTTCTGAACTGCATGAAATCGTACTTTTATTTGATTTCTGGTTGTATATGCTTGGATATATATATCAAAATGACCTCTTAAACTGTACAAAAGGGAAAGATGATAAATTGTAACTGTTTCCTGAATTAAATTACTAGGCATGAATAATTTTTGTAAACGATAGGTAATTCGATAATTTTTAGAAAGTATGCCGAAACTAAGCTGAAGAATGGTGAAGAATTTAGAAATTCAATAATACGGGTTCTTCTGATGAGACTAAAATTTTAATTATTTTTGTACAGAATCAAACTCTAATTTAATTTATAAATAGTGCTAATCAACTTTTATTTAGTTTGATTCCGCACGTTGGATAAATAATTATTATGCATATAACAAAATACCTTTATTATCCCCCTTTTAACCGTGAAAGCATTTTAAACTTTTACATCACATATATAAAAGCTTAACTCACAACTTTCCACATGCAAGGTTATTTAATAGGCTATTTAATTCCAATCCAACGTGAATATTTTAGTTAAGTAATTTAAACTTTTCCTAATTTTAACTATAGTTTTTAATATATTACACATACTATCATAGCACATAAATGTCAAACTTTATTTAATGATACCCCATAGTATAAGATTTCTCACCCTAACTCAGATCCTAAAACATACATTTCAAATTTTAATTTGCCCTACCATATTCGGACTTGAATTTGTTTAATATATATGGACTTTTAAGTTATAATATAATATGTGGAGATAAATATTATTAATATTAATATATAAGTTATAACATATATCAGGTGAATTATGAATTGGGGTATGAGTTAAGTGCTCATACCCCAATTCATAATTCACCTGATATATGTTATAATTTATATATTAATATTTTATTTAAATCCAGATTTCTTATAAACCCCTTAAAGTCATTACATCTGCTTTTTATATTTCAACATATGGTGGAGATTTTATTATATAATACGTATGGCATTAATTTTATGGAGCATAATTTACACTATACTATATATATGTTTAAACCAAAAGATATATATATATTTCAAACCGAATGATATATATTTTAACCCATGATACATATTTAAACCAAATGAGAACAAAATGAGATTTGTTTAAATCATATGAGATATAAATAAAACCCCGACCTCCTCCTTTTAACACACGTTTTTTTTTTTTTTTTAAATACGTGCATTGTCCACCATTAAATACACGTTCGGACCAAGGTTTTTTTTTTTTTTTTTTAAAAACATTTTGAAATATCTAAGCTACGACTAGCTCATTGGTAAGCGGTGGATATGATGGGGGGACGTCACGGGGTCTAACCCCGACCCAGGTTGATTAATACGCATCCATTGTATTGTTTGACAATGTTTACTATAGTTCTAACCTTTGAACCATACAAAATACCACCACGTCATAATATATGCAGGTTATAGTTGAAATATGCCTCCAACCAAACGCTAAATTAAAACATTTTGAAATATCACCGCACTTTGGGTTTGATTTGCAATCTGACTATATACTATGGTTAATAGCATATGGTATATTCAAATGATATATGCGTCGAACCATATACGTATGCCTCCGAATTAAACCTGGTAACTTGGCATATGTGTAATAAATTGCCAATTCGGACCATATAAATCAAACCTTTGAAATGTGTAAAAGTTTTAATACGCAGGCATATAAACTTTGGTTTTGTAATACTTATAAAATATACGTGGAATTAAACTTTAAGTTTGGATTGACAATTTCCGACAGCCGTGAACCGTGGCGGAGTTTATGTGTTCAAAACCCAAACGAAATATATATATAAAACCATACCTTTGAAAAAAAACATATGATACGATATAAATTTATAACCGACAATATAAATGATTTTCTGTGTTCTACAATTGACAACGACCCATACTCTGGCCCGACCACGACACCTCAGTGAAAGAGTTTGCCCCGGTGCCCAGAGCTCCCATACGCACGATAGCTACGCTGGGCGGTGTGGGTGTAGCGGTTATCGACTAATCAGAGGTATTAACAGCTGTATGTAAGCCTTTCAAAATCGACAACTCCCTATAAAAATACTTGCGGAACCTTATTTCCCGTTCATAAATTCTGTATACTCTGTATATGACACTGATTTGGTACAGAGACGAGATTTTCGTTCGATGAATGCAATTTGAAATAGTTAATGCATCAATTACATTCAGTTGGGATGAATATTTGGATGGAAATGAGTTGGATTTTGCCACGGACAAACTTACTAGTTTTGCCTATTGAAAACTCCATCTCATACGTGAAACAAATCTGATCGAAAATGCAAGAGCAGAGCAATGACCATAGCATTGAAGTTTGTGTGAGTTTTAGTTTTCTAAGCTGAATTTCCTTATTTTCTAAGTTGGATATATGATACTTTCTTTTGTTGAAATGCAAACTGCTTTTAAATGTTTTTGAAGTGGGTACTGGGAAATAGTGCCAGATCTTTTCAGCAGTTGATTCAACCATTCACTGCATCCATGAGTACAGAACGAAGAATGCAGATGGAGGATCCTTATTCAGATTGAGCTGATATTCTTGATGTAGCGTGCTCAGACTTACAGGTAATGTGGCTGGTAAAATCTGCTGGATTATCAGAAGGAAAAATATAAGCATAACTTGGTATGACTGAGGCGCAGAAATCTGCTGTTATATGTTGTTCCTGGTGGCTTGAAAGTAATAGATTGAGGATCTTTTGTGAACCTTTGGCTTGTGTAGCTTGGTTGTCAATATGTTGTTGATCTTTTGAAGCATTAATTAGCTTGGCAGCTATGTTTTGTTTAGTGCCGAGACGATGCCGCAAAATGACACCTGTTTCTTTTAGTACAATGATCATAGTGTAAATTCTTATAACTCATTTTGTATGTGCTTCTTTTATTACATTACTGTTGGCAGTACTGTGCAATGCTAGCTATGAAGAACAGCCACAAGTCAACGATCGGGGATAGTAACGCCATTGTCTTAGCAAGGTGGACTACTATAAAGACATCGAATGCCTTGAAGAGGTCTAGACTTCCAGTTGGAATTTATTATGTCATCTGACTCCTCTACTATTTCAATATTCTTCTGGGATGTGGAATTCATAAGTTCAGGAGTTTGTGATTTATTAACGCTAGAGAAATTACTGATGCTGGATACAAGTTTGTTAAATGTAGTCCTTGCCATTTGACAAGTATATAATTTATTCTAAACATGCTGAAACATTGATGAAAAACGTTCTTCATGGCAGCAGGATATGCTGTGAATCCTTCTTAATCCTACGGCATACTTCATAACTTATTTCCTATGAACTTCTTTTCCTGTGCATGTTTGTCTTTTGAAACAATATGGTTTAGCTTCTGAAAAAATCTAACAACAACACATTTCAAAGACAGGGGTTCTGCTATTTGAAGTACTCTTCAACAACCATAGCCATTGCTGGTTTGTTAACACTTTCAGCAAAGAGAGAGAAGAGAAAAAAAAACATTCAAGCAAGCCGAATCTTAGAAACGAAATTTAATGGGCCTATAAGGTCCCTAAGGTTTCAAACTAGGCTCTGATACCAAATGTAATAACCTTGATGATAGATTTCTAAATTCTTCACTTAGTTTCAGAGAATTTCAGAGCTTAGCTAAATCAATTAACAGAGAAGCACTGTTGTTTCTAAGGATTATTCCAAGTTTATGTAATTTAATTAAGACAGCAGTTACAAACTATCATTTTCCCCCTGAATACAGTTTAAGAGATCATTTTCATGCATATATCTAAGCATATATAAACAGGAATCAATAGAAATACGATTTCATGCAGTTCAGGAATGAAATTTCAATTTTAGCTACATGGGAAATACCTGGAATGCAGTAGACGAATTAATGGGGCGCTCCTCAGGTACTCCTCTTGTGGACAGAATGAACAGATCACCAAAACAACAATCCTCCCAACCGATCTAGGAACAATCCTAGACCCAGAAGATCACTCTTCTGCCCCTGTGCCCAGAATCCCAGAACGGTGAAACTCTTTTCCAGAACTCTTCGTATCCTTCAATCCATTTGTTGGCCGGAATGTAGAATTTTTCTTCTCCCAACCGTCCCCTTCCTCCTTCACATCCACCCCCTTATATCCATCTCTCCACCGCCTTCAACTCCCGTAGATATTTATCATATTTATGAGGGTTTGCAACCATTTAAGGAGACCTTATCTTCATTTAAGGGGACATTTAATGTTGAGATAAGGTTTTGGGATAAAGTGCATCAAATATCCTCGTTGAGTCCTCATCCAGTTACGTATATGTGATGACCTTATGGAAAGCTCAATTTGTATTATGTTTGTTTAATAACTTAATTAATTTGGCTTAATTATTTTATTTATAAATTAGGAATGGGTGTGATGACTTTATGCTTGTTTATAAATTAATTAATTTGCCTTAATTAATTTATATTATTATTTTATTGGTTCATCCTCATATAATTTTAACGGTTATCCCACTTATCAATTAGGTATGGGTCATTACAAACCTACCACCCTGAAGTGTTCACAGGCTCCAACCTGTAGGTGACTTCATGCATCAACCTAACACCTCCATGCCAGCCTATAATGATCAAAAATAAGACAAGAGTGTGGACTCCTGTACCAGGGACAATGATCCACGATACAATATGATTCACAATGATTTTCTTGAGCTAGACCAATCACACTATGACCTACAACCCAACCATAACATTATACAACAATGACACTTATACCTCCCAACAATGCCTCTCCAACTCTAGGCAGATGACTCTTTTACAATTTTACAATGATGATTTTTACAATATTGACTTTTGACACGACCTGATACTTGACTTGACACTGCTTCTTTGAACACTAGTAGTTGCTGAGGTATTGTTGTGCTCACTTCAAGTAATGGTACTTTGTTGTTGCATTGTCCTTCTAGTATGTGTCTGAGTTGTCCTATTGTCTCCTCCTTCCTGCACATGCAATACCCAAACCAATATACAAACAAAATACTTACATTGTCCTGCAAACCATATGTCAGAGAAATATTCAAAATTCAAATGTAAATACGTTCAACATTTATGAACAAAACCCAATCAAACATACATACAAAATACTTACACTATCCTGCAAAAACACATGTCAGAGATGATATTCAATTTAAAATTCAAACACTAATCATACATACCTTTTTGTAGCAGACTTACCCTTGATTGTTGATGTGTTGTCCTTATTGCAGTGATCCTTGAATGCATAAATGTCGTCCTATGGTAGCCCCTCTAAGTCCTCTTTCCAACCCCGTAGGTCTGATTAACAATGGATTCTTCAAGAAATAGTTATGCCCAATCTCCTACGATGACCTGATTATAGATTGGTTCAGTAGAGCAAACTTGTACGAAGTGACACGTGTCACTGTTTCAACTTTTGGTCCTGAAAACAATACAAAATAAACTACAGCTCATCCTCTTTTTGTCACTTGTGACGAAATTTGAATCGAATGGTCAAAGAGAAAGTTATGACAATTTTCCCAAGGTCACCTGTTTGACATGAAATTCGGGAGCCTGCAAAAACCCTAACTTCCTCAGATCATATCTCTGAAAATATAGCGAACCAGTATCTGAAATTCGGACACGAGCTTCATCAGGATTTGGCCCAAACGGGTTTTAAGTTTCAGCATCTGAAGCTTCGCAGAAAAAATGTTATAGCGAAAATTAAACTATCACCTGTTATAAGTAGAGAAATCCTTACATGAGGAGGATATGAGGGTCACAATTTATATAAATGCTTATGTTGAGAGGGTATTCAACAAGTGAACGTTGGAGGGATTTTAGGAGCTTAAAAAATTATTAATTAATGACAATTCAATGACCACAGCCAATGATTAGTGTCATGCCACAACCCCATGGGGTTTTAGCCCACTAACTGGGGTTACTAACTTCAAACACGAATATCTCTCAAACCGTGAAGAATTACATGGCATGCCATATATCAATGGAAACATCTCGACAAGTAGAAACCATCCAAAATATCCTAGACTCAGACTAGATTAGGGTTGTTTTGTTGAGCGTTGACCATGGTCAACCCTTGACTGTTTGACTTCCAAACTTCATTGAAAATCCAATTTTTGGAGGTCATACAGCTGGGCACAAAAATAGAGGAAAAAGGAGCAATTTGACCAAAGCCCTAATCTGTAGCGTTGACTTTCTGTTGACTGTCCTGTGTTGCCTTTTCTGCGTGGACTTTTAGTTGACCGGCTTTGACTTTTGATGAGCTGTCTTTGAGGGATGTGGGTGTGACACTTGGAGGGTTGGCTAATCTAAGAAAGACTTTGTTGGCTGAAGCATCCTGTTGACTGTCGTAACGCACACTATCCTATATCTTTGTTGAACAAGAAGAATTGTCAAATCTGATCTATATTATTGGTTTGTCTTTTGTTGATCTATTATTGTGTTCTATCAGCATTTTACTTTCATGTTTATGTGATTGCTAATTTGAATCAGGCCTAAGAAAGATTGAAGTAAATTTGCACTGAGCATAGAACACTCCATGTCGTTCTAAATTTAACATGGAATCAGAGCTGAGGTGAAAATAAAGTCGAAGCTAGTGTGAGAAGCAATCACTGGAGAAGAAATCCTATCAAGGACCAATGGCCTCCTAAACCTATAAGTGTTTAAGTCTAATGATAAATTGCATGATAAGTCTCATTATCATGCTTGGAAGATGTCCTTGGATTTGGCATTAGAAGATCAAGATGTCATAGACTATTTGCAGGGGAAGATTCAAGAGCCTCCATCAAATGCACCTGTTGCCACAAAGACGAAGTATAGAAAAGGGGAAATCAAAGCAAAGATGATTATCTGGGGTTCTATTCATAAGCACTTGGTTGCTTACATTTCTGAGTTGAGCACATCTAAAGAGATGTATGATAAGTTGGATAGCATGTTCAGGGCTAGCAATGCTAATCAAGTTCTTTTATTCGAGAATCAATTGAAGAATATCAAGAAGGGAAAGGATGAATCCATTCAATCCTATTTTATAAAGCTCACTAAAATTGTCAAAAATTTTGAAAGTTACTTTATGCATAAATCTATTGTTAGATCTAGTTATACTTCTTCTACTAAAACAAGTTATTAATGTTGAAATCTTCAGATTAACATCGAAGTAAACACATAATAGACTTTCACTAATTCAGATCTACAACTAAAAAGTACATGCACAATAGACAAAGTGACACAAGATTTTCTGGACAACTAACCCCAGAAAAACCCAATGTGGGAAAACCGATCTTCTAGCTGCTAGAGGGTTTATATTATTAAGTAGTTTTCTTATTACAGCAAGTCTGGGTACCACACTGGCTAACCTGACAGACAAAAATATAGATCTGCAGCTAACCTGTTGTTCTAAAGGAAAAACATTGACTGATCCACGCCCTCAAACGGGTTTAAAAGACTCAAGCAAATTATGGCCCTAGAAACTCCGGTGTTTCCCCCGAAGCCCCTGCGTCGGCCTAAACAGCCTCTGCGTGCCTCTGTGTTGGCCTGGAGAGGGTTGCGTAACCCCAGAATGGGTGACTCAGCCCTATGATGCCCTTAAGGGTCTCTCTGTAACCCAGATGGGTCCCCTGCTGCCCAGCGCTACCCCAGAAGGGCTGCTTAGCACCTGCGTAGCTGAAACTGCCTCTGCGCTGCACAGCTGCTGCCCTCTTTGTTGATGTTGCCTTTGATTCTCTGCGCTGCCTCTAGAAGCTACTCTCTGCCTCTTGCTGAATCTAGGCACTGGGATCAGACTATCCCCTTTGCCTAAACTACCCCTCTCTACAGCTGAAACACTTCTGGAAATTCTTAGCAAACCATGCCCTAGAATTCCAACTTAGCTTCGGTGTTCTACCTCTATGTGTGTGTTCTCCAAATGACCCCATCCTTTCCTTTATACTTTTCTCATTGGGAAACCAGCGGCCATGATCAGGTCTTGAATCAATGGCTCAAATTAAAAGAAAGCTTGATCCGTGTGACTTGAGACAATTTCATCACATGTTTTAATTAATTACCTTTAATAATTTAATTTTCCTAAGTTAGACTTGGGTCCTTAATTAAAATTATTAATTAATTAATTATCTCCCAAACTAGATGGAATTTCCCAAATCCCTTTCTAGGTCTTGGAGATCTCATGTACTCTAGTCCCTCCACAAATTTTGGGAGCTAGAGCACATCCAATGCTACCCTTACACTCAAGAAAACTCAATAGAAATTAGAAACAATCTTCTAGCCATTGGAGAAGAAATAGTTGATCGAGAGATAGTTCTTATTGCACTTGGAGGTCTCCCCCGTGATTGGTATATATTCAATACCACTATTCTTAATAATAATGTGATTCCAGATTTTGATGAAATTTTGACGAGATGCACTCAAGAGGAGACAAGAATTATGGAGAGAGATCATCCCTCTAATGAAAATGGAGGTGACCCTACTGCCTTCACCGCTCATGCAAAGAAGAGGAACAATAGGGGTCCGAGAAATCAAAACCATGTAAGAGCGGGACCCAAAGGAAGGAAGGGAAGATGTTAAACTTGTAACAAGTTTGGTCACTATGCAAGAGAGTGCCCTAATACAAGGGACTCTCCCAGGGATGATGACAACAACAACTCTAAGGGGAATGGTAATCAAAGGAACAACAGGTTCAAAGGAAAAAGGAAGGCTCACTATGATCATAGTGGAAATGGGCAACCTTTCAAGAGGTCAAGAAATTCCAAGTACGATGAGTCTAATGTTGTTGATAATAAGAGAAATGAATTTATTCTTGTATCTGCCCTCTCTGTTGCATCTCCTCCCGACACCCTGGATGCCTGGTTGATTAATAGTGATGCTTCAAGGCACTTCACTGGTTATAAAGAAGCCCTCTCTGATTTGATTGAGAAGGATACTAATCTAGAAATTATCCTTGGAGATAATGCCACCTATCCCGTGAAAGGGACAGGGACTGTGACTCTACATTTATCTCAAGGTCAAGTCCTCCATTTACAAGATGTGTTGTTTGTACCTGATTTGAAGAAGAACCTTGTGTCTATTTCGGAAATGGAAGACAAAGGGTTCAACGTGGCATTCGTTGATGGAAAGGTATGTATCTGGAAGAAGAACTTCAAGGAAGCTCTTACTATTGGCTTTAGAGTTGATACAATCTACCAGGTTGGAGGAAGTCCATTGGGGGCTATGTCATGCGATACAACTCGTCAAACAGAGTTATGGCACCAGAGGTTTGCACACTTTCATTACAAAGCCCTTCCTGAAGCACAGAAGGTGGTGAAAGGGATGCCCGAATTTAGAGATGATCATGAAGGTATATGTCAGGGTTGTGCCAAAGGAAAGCATACAAAGGGACCATTCCCCTCAAGTGTCACAAAGACAATTGATATCTTGCAATTGATACATTCTGATTTATCTAGTATTAGATCTAAGACTTTTGTGATCCATAATTTAGATAAATGTCTTTTAGATTAATCACATCATTAGTATCTGGTCGACATTTCGAACCATCTGGTATGCTGCCTGTGACATCCTTGGGAAGATGTTCCTATTACATGACTTTTACAGATGACTTCTCCCGCAAGACATAGATATATTTCTTGAAGAAAAAGGACGAAGCATTCAAATGGTTTCGTACCTTCAAGGCCTTGGGGGAAAATCAAACCGAGAAGAGAATCAAAGTTTTGAGGACCGACAATGGGATCGAGTATGATTCAAATGAATTCAATGACTTTTGCAATGAAGTTTGAATTAAGAGGGAGACCACAACTGCGTATACTCCTGAGCAAAATGGTGTTGTTGAAAGAAAGAACAACACAATTGTGGAAGCTGCTTGCGCCATGCTATGTGACCAAGGTCTTCCGAAGTTTCTATGGGGCGAAGCTGCGAACACTGTTGTGTACGTTCAAAATAGATGCCTGCATTCCGCTCTGGACTACAAAACTTCCGAAGAAGTCTTCTCTGGTAAGAAAACTAATGTTTCTCATTTTAGAGTTTTTGGTTGTCCTGTTTACTTTCATGTGCCGAAATAAAAGAGAAGCAATTTGGATGTTTCTGGAAAGAAGGGAATGTTTGTGGGCTACAATGAAACTTCGAAGGCATATAGAATCTATGTACTTGGTCAAAGAGAAGTGGAGATATGCCACGATGTCACCTTCGATGAAGATGTTGCCCTCAAGAAAGTGAGAAATCTTCCTAGCTCCAAGGAAGACAAAGAAGATGAACAGGCAAGGACGCAGGAAGAGTCTAAGGATGAAACGATGCCTGATGTTGAAGGACCTATGGATCCTATTGATCCACCTCCTTCAAATAAAATAAGACCCTCATGGCTCAGGGATACTCTCGCAGATGCCGAGAGACATATTGCCCCAAGGGGGACATTCCGTAAAAGCAAGAAGCCGAAAAGATACCAAGGGTATCTAGTAGCCATGAGTACGATAGTACAATCTGAGCCTGGATCATTTGAAGAAGTCATAAAGCATCAAGTTTGGAAGGATGCTATGCATGAAGAATATGAGTGGATTATGAAAAATAATGTCTAGGAAGTGGCTGCAAGACCGGAGGAAAAATCTATTGTCACCTCGAAATGGCTCTATAAGGTCAAGCATGGATCTGATGGTAGTGTTGAAAAGTACAAGGCAACATTTGTTGCCTGAGGCTTCTCTCAAAAGGAAGGCATAGATTATGATATATTTGTACATGTCACCCGCTATACCACCATCTGATCTATCATTGCCCTTCCTGCAACGCAAGGATGGAATCTCCATCAAATGGATGTGAAGACCGCTTTTTTGCATGGTTCTATAAAGGAAGAGGTGTATGTGGAGCAACTTTTGGGGTTCGAAACCTGAGATAGCGACACCTATGTATGCAGGTTGAAGAAAGCCCTCTATGGGTTAAAGCAAGCCCCCAGGGCTTTGTATGAGAGGATAGATAGTTACTTGATGAAGTTGGGCTTCACTCGAAGTATTGCTCATCCAAACCTTTATTTTAAGGTTGATAGAGAAAGGCCTCTCATTCTAGTTCTCTATGTGGATGATCTCTTCCTAACAGGTGTTGACCGTCTCATTCATCAGTGTAAGAGGGAGCTAGCTTCCGTGTTTGAAATGAAAGACCTAGGAATGATGCATTACTTCCTAGGCTTGGAGGTCTCGCAGAGGCCAGGCGAGATTTTCCTTTCTCAAAGAAAATATGTCGTGAAGTTGCTGGAGAGATTTGGTATGGTGGACTGTAAGTTTGTGTCGACACAGATGGAACTCAACTTTAAGAAGTTGTGTTATGTTGTTGGGCCCGTGCTAGCAAATCCCATCGAGTATTAACAACTCGTGGGGGCCCTGATGTTCCTAGTGAACTCCCGTCAGATTAGTGAACTCACGTCAGGACATATGTTTTACCATGAATTTGCTTTGAGTCAACATATGGTTGAACCTCATCACATTCCTTTGGTTAGTGCGAAGATCTATTGAGATATCTTGAGGCATGATCAGCGAGTAGGTTGAAGGCTCTTCTGCCAGGAAGTTTGAGACTCCGTGGATATCTTGATGTCGATTGAAGTTGCTTGGGTGTGGTGGATCGCAAGGCACATATGGATGTTGCTTCACCTTGATCTACTTCAATATCCTAGATGAGTAAAAGCGAAATGCGATGGGATATTACACGGCGAGACGAATACAATGATGCAGTATAGTGCATTTGTGAAGTTGTTTGGTTGTGAAAGCTCTTCAGTGAGATGTTCGAGCATGTGCTAGATACCACCGTTATCCTTTGTGATAACCAAAGTGGGATTCGTCTTTTTGAGAATCCTGTGTTCCACGATCGATACAAGCATATTGATATCAGGTACCACTTTATTCGGGATATGGTACAGTGAAGCGCCGTAAGGCTCGATCATATAGGAACTGATAAGCAGGTCGCAGATATTCTGACAAAGCCCCTAGGGAAGGTCAAGTTCCTAACCTTTCGTGAGAAGCTTGGAATCGTGGAAAGACCCTATTCTGAGGGTCCTGCTTGAGTTGGACTATGAACTTTGGGACCTCCAGGGGGCTAAGGGATAGCTTCTTGGAGCTATAAGCACACATGGGGCTAGGCTTGTTGAACCTTGTTGTGCTTTTGTCCCACTGTTATGATATTGAGTTGGTTCACCTCTCTTTGATCTATGCCCCGCACACATCCTACCCATGGTGTTTTGGACTCATGGGAAGTTCCTCTCATTTGGCCAATGAGGTGGGAAATGTGGATAGAGACCAATAGCAATTCCGATGGATGGATCAAAGATTGTCGTACTCACTATGTCTAGGATGGCACGTGTCCAACACCTTGATCTGGGATCAAGTATCATGAGGTTCTTACCTCTAAACTGACTTCGAGTCAGTAAACTAACTTCGAGTTAGTATGTGACTTTTTTTTAGTCTATTGAGGTTTTATCCTCTAAACTAACTTCGGGTTAATATGAGACTCTTTTTTGAGTCCAAGAGAGGTTTTAACCTCTAAGCTGACTGTGATGTCTTTGTGACTCACCTTTTGTTCTATTTGAGAAGAAGAGCCAACAAAGCAAGTTACAGTAGGATGACGCACGATGCTATATGATGGTACACGATGGTACTGATCTTTGGATGGCACAGGTGGACAGATGGAGCTCTCCCTAGTTGAAAGGGAATGTTAATTTTGGGCAACTAGGTCCAAACTCCATGTTGCATTGCTCATATGATGATGGTCATATTTTTGTTGGATTCCTCTTTCGGAGAGGTGAAAGATTGATCTAGAGAACATCTTGTTTGGATGAGCAGAACATATATTTTGAATTTATTTTCCACACAAGTGCAAGGTCGGCCAAATTTGTAATGTAGGCTCACAAGCCTAATAGATGTGTCACACACCCTCAATGATAGATATAAATTGGAGCGACTTGGAGGTCATTTTCTCATCAACTCATCACACATTCTCTCATTGTGACCTGATTGGTTCGATAGCCTTTGGAGGCCTCTTTCCTTCACACGTGTGGAGTTGAAGATGCGGAAAATCTGCAAATCTGTTTAGGGTTGTTTTGCTGAGCGTAGACCAGCGTTGACCGTGGTCAGCCCTTGACTGTTTGACCTCCAAACTTTGTTGAAAATTTGATTTTTGGAGGTTGCATAGCTAGGCACAAAAATCGAGGAAAAAGGAGCAGTTTGACCGAAGCCTTAATCTGCAGCGTTGATTTTTTGTTGACCGTCCTGCGTTCACTTTTGGTTTACTAGCGTTGACTTTTGATGTGTTGTCTTTGAGGGTTGTGGGTGTGACACTTGGAGGGTTGTTTGATCTAAGAAAGACTTTGTTCGTTGAAGCATCTTGTTAACTGTCATATCGCACACTATCCTATATCTTTTCTAGACAAGAAGAATTGTAAAATCTGATCTATATTATTGGCTTGTCTTGTGTTGATCTATTATTGTGTTCTATCAGCATTTTACTTTCATGTTTATGTGATTGCTAATTTGAATCGGACCTAAGAAAGATTGAAGTAAATTTGCACTAAGCATAGAACACTCCATGTCATTCTAAATTTAACATTTGCACTACGTTGTTGAAGTCCATCAACCACTACGTTGTAGCTGCCTCTACTTTGCACTGCTTTAGCCTTCAGCGACCTAGCTCTGCCATTGTTGCTCCATCCTCCTCACACCAACTAACTGCAGTCATCCTGCTACTGTCATTAAGGGCTCCCGTAGCTCGTATGTGATCCAAGAGTTTGGGCACCTTAAGGATCCTGCCCGCACACTAAAGCTCAAAAGAGTTACAAATCAATGTCGCGCCACCTCTTCTCTCGAGGCACATGAGCACTCATGGAAACATCGTCATCATCCCATTCATTGTCCTTTGATGCAGCAGCCTTCGAATCAGAACCTTCTTTGCCCTTCTTCTTCTTAGGGCATTGTGTGGCGAAATGTCCCAATTCTCCACACCTAAAGCATCTGACCTTTGAGAGGTCCTTCTTCTTCCTTCTCTACTGGCCATGTTATCCCTTAGATGTGTGAGTCGCATCTTCCTCTTTCTTCTTCTTGATCTTGATCCCCGTACTGCTGCTTCCCACCTTGGTCAACCTTCTGATCTCTTCTTGTCGAACAGTTAGCCCATATATCCTCCCAATTTGGAAGAGTTGCTCTACCCAAAATACCTTGGACAAATGTTTCCCATTCTTCTGTGACTGCATTCAGGGCATTCCTGACCATAAGTCCATCATCTGGTGTAGCCCCTACAGAAGCCAGTTGATCTCGGATCACTCGTAATATGATAAGGAAGGGGTCGATCTCCTGTCCCTTTTACATCTGAAACAGTCTCAGTTGATTCTCAAGCAACATCCTCCATTGGATAGAGGTTCCCTCGTACATAGTGGTCAAGGAAGTCCACATTTCCCTTGTCATGTTCTTCTCGGAAATATGTGGGATCACATGATCCTTGACTCCATCCATGATCAAGCATTTTGCCTTCGCTTGAGCCTCCTCATACTTCTTGAGAGGATTGGCATCAACATGAACAACAACCACATGCAAGACATGATCCTTGATGCAATGTTCATCCAAAATTGACATGATCCTGGCCTTCCAAGTGCGATGATACCAAGTGTTGATTTTGGGGGTAGCATCAGATGTGCTCTAGCTCCGAAACTTTGTGGAGGGGCTAGAACACATAAGATCTCCAAGACCCAGAAATCGTTTGGAGAAATACCACCCGGAGCTTAAGTTATTCAAATAATTAATTATTTTAATGGAGACCCTACATCTAAACTTAGGGAAATTAAATAATTAAAGTGAATTAATTACTTGAATAACTTAAGCTTTTATATATTAATCTTCAGTGGCAATTTCTTTACAAGGAATGACTGGCAAAGTAACTGTGTCAATGTGATTGATTCTTGTGCTTATATTTCACTGTTCTTTTCTCTATGTCATTGTGTGATAACTACAGTAGAATTTATTTCGATATTTGCTGAAAGTTTTTGTAAATAACTTATTGTGGAAAATAAGTAGGAGAAATAAATCAGTAACTGCAGTAGAATTTCATATTTGAAATTTTCACAGAGCAGATAGTGGACCCTATGAGAGACATTCAAGATGATGATTCACTAGTGATGATTAAGCATGAGCAGCATATGATGAAGCATGAGTCAGCTGAGGAGGATGATATGCACAGTATAATGTTATCGGAACTGCACCGTTCATCGAACCGGAAAACCTTATGGACTGAGAATTGGTCGAAACCAGGAAAAAAAAAAACCGGTTTACCAAAAACACATAAAATATTCATATTTTACATAAAAAAACAAATATATTCATGTGCATCCATATGAATCCAAACCATTTTTACACAAATATGCAAAAGTTCTCAATTATATAGCAAGTAATAGTGCATACAACCAAAATAGCACTTAGTGCAAAACATCATTGAACCAAAAATGTTACAAACATCAAGAAGCAAGCTCTAAAAGGCCTTTATAGTCCAAAATAGCATCATAGATCATAGTATTATTATTTATACTACAACCTACAATACTACCAGCTACAGCTACAACAAATCAATGATCAAATCATCAATCATCAATCATCATCAGAATCATCATCCTGATCATCCTCTTTATCCTCATCTAAAGAATGAGTAGCATCCACGTCTGCAATGGGATTATGGCTTGATTCCCATGGCCCTTGATTTCCCCTCTAAAATTTTGGAGAAAATCAGTTCCAGAATCCTTTGAAATAAACTATGTAGCAGCCCCAACAAAATAAAAAAAAATCTTCCACCAGTTGCAAAAACCTCTGAAGAAAACCCAAAGATTTTTGGGAAAACAAAAATCTTTGAAGTAGCTCGAAAATCTGCCCACCCAACAACTCTCCAAGACTCCAATCAACTCTTCAAATCTACAAAAAATCCTCCTTAGAACAACCCAACAAAAAACTCTTTGAATTCTCCTCACCGAACTCAACTCAAGAATTGCAAGAGACTCGAATGAATAGTGTGAGTGAAATAGAGGGGGTGGGGGTGTTTAAGTAGCTTTAGGGGGGGCCTAGGGTAGCGTTAGTAAAGAGGAAAAATAATAATCTTAAAAAAAAAACAATTAAATTTAAAAAAATAAAAAAATAAAAATTAATTTTTTTTTATTGCCCAGGGTTGTGAATCGGTGGAACCAGTCTCCGAACGGGACCGGTACTGAACTAGCCAGTTGAGTACCAAACCAGTCATTTCCGGTTTGGAGGGTCAGTTCGGACCAATTTTGCCTCCAAACTAGTCAGACCGGCCGGCTTTCCAGAACCGGTTTGGTTCCAATAACACTGGCATAGTATGCATGATGAGCCTTCTAGGGAGAGCCAGTTGGAGGTTCATATTGAGCTCGTGATGGAGGAGGATGAGCAACCCACCCTTGGGGTTGGCCATTGATGAGGAACAGGAAGATGTACAAACAACTAGCAGGGTAGCAGTAATTGTAGACACATATCCTTAGGAGGTGCGAGCGTCTAACAAGATAGTTTTGCAGGAGATTGGTAGACTAGAGGAGCGTGGAGTTTCCAATCAGATGAGGGAGGATATTTTTGAGATGATGGTGCATCCACCTTTGGGCCGACCCACCGATGATGTGCAGGTACTTGCACAGGCAGTTGGCAGAGTTGCAGCACTTCCAGGGAGCAGCCCTCTTCAAGAGTATATAGACAGCGCTTGCAACACATCTTGCCCGCTTTTGCCTATTATAGAGAGAGGGAAAATTTCCTCAGGCGGATCTTATTGATGGACTGCACAGAGCGGCATGAGTTGAGCATGGACCAACGGCAACATAGTAGACTTGTTCCATACACAGTTGTCCATGCATTTGATTCTTTTCACAAGATAGATTGGCGAGAGATCATGAGTCGGTATCCTATTGATGGAGTGTCATTCTTAGTTTGGGACACAGTACAATAGGAGCCCTTAGATGAGAGGGTTATTGCATGTTTTAGTGGGCAGTGGGATGTGGATCAATAGCTCATCATTATTTCAGTACCACTAGCCCAGCATCAGCAGAGTGGGATTGACCTTGGCCTATGCCAGAGGTTGGATTAGAGAGAGGTGATGAGTTGGTATCCACTTAATGGAGTAGCAGTTATAGCAGGAGACATAGCACAGTCAGAGCCATGGGACTTGCGCGATGATTGGCCATGGTGGCATTGGAATACAGGTGGATCTACAGGTAGTAGGTTGAGTCAGAGATGGGCATGGGATCCAGTCATGTTTGGATTGCTTGGAGGCATGATGTGGACCAGTAGTTCATATGGGATCCTGGAATCAGTTTGCAGATGCCTCTACAGTGGACAAGTGTGGATTGCTCGAGGATAAGCAATCTTGGGGCGGGAATATTTGTAATGTTCCTTTTTCTGGTGTTCCTTATGGCTTGGATTAGGATGGACTTTCAGAGTTGGGGGCAGACAGGTCACAGGTACAAGTTGGCATCATCGGCGGGTGCAGGGGCTTTTGGAGGGGTTTTGAGGAGTTTTTATGAGGTATGATGGCATTCGCTTGGTATGTTTCACCATCTGCACAGTTTTTTTTTCGTTCCGTTGCATTACGACAACTAATGGGCCTGACTCAATTAATTATGCTTAAGGTGGTATTTCAAGAGGAATACTTGGCAGAACAAATTAATGTAATAGCACGTTGGAACAGGAACAAGAACAAGAAGATCTATAGGATGGGATGGTTAGAAGTGATTTTTAGTGGCCTGAGAAGGCATGGTGGTCAATTTACCATTTTCCCACATTCAAAAGAATATTTTAATTAAGGGAAATGTGCTCAATGATTAAATAATAATAAAATAGGAGCTTCTAAAGGGGTCCATCAAATCTATAAAAAAAGGAGGAAGAGGCCATTCGGGCACATCTTGGATTTGTGTTTTCTTCTTGTGGAAAGGTTTGAGAACTCGGTTTTATACTTCAGCAATAACCCCAGGACGAAAGCCCTCGGGTGATTTAGAGAGATTGCGCGAGCACCCATCTCCCCTTGATGAATTCCTCCAGAATTCACAAGAGAGCATAGTAGTGGCAGTTCAGTTCATTTTTGTAGGGTCAATGCAACAATGGAGCGGATTCTTGAGGCTAGTTCTATCTCAGCTATATCAGTTGTTTTGGCATGTTAAACCCTACTTTATATATTATAAATAAAACTAAGATTCCCCTCTGCTCATTATCTTTATTTGCAATTTTTTGTTGTTAAATTTTAGATGTCAATCTTCTACTTATGAATGAAAATTTATCTGAAGTATTTCTGAGTTAAAATTTAAATAAAACCCCAAGTTTTTCATTTGGAATATTACAGGACGGTTGCTCATTCTCCTCTATCAAGGACTCAACATGAGTCACTAGTTGACTATCCAAAAATGGCCCACCACGCACACTGTGCATATCATCCTCTTCATCTGACTCATGCCCCACCATATGCTGCTCATGTTGAATCACCATGGGTGGCTCATCTCCTTGAATGTCTCCCATGGAGTCTACCAACTTCTCATCATACACCTTTGTCAAACGTGGTTGCACATCTAGGTTGCTATCAACACCACCATTTGTCTGTTCATACTCCTTAGAGGTATCCTCGCAAAAACCCATGGATTCAACTATAGATGGAGAATCCTCATCCAGAAAGTCGGAAGGAATCTCCTCCTGATCTAGCTCTATCATCTCCTTTGTGTTACTCAAGCATGAGCGGTTAAGCCCCCAAGTTTCCTTGCAAATGAAGCAAAGACCCTTCCTTCTAAGCTCATTCTTGCTACATGGTTGGATCTTTATATCCTTCATTATTGTCAACTCCTCCTGGGTTAGTTGCCTTCTAAAGAATCTCATGTTTTGCTCAACCACCCCTTTGGATAGCTCATAGGTAGTGGGCGTGACAACCTGGATCTTCCTCCAAATGGCTAACAATTTTGTCTGCAGTTGTTTGCGAAAAAGAAGTGGTGAAAAAGAATTGGCACATCTAATGGATCAGATCATCCTGATCTAGATCAAGCACGACTAAGTAGGATCACGAGCCTTCTATCAAAGTTTGCGCTATAGCACTCTACAATCAATTGAAAGACCCTCTTCAGGATGTCATCATTGCAAAGAGGAAAGGGTGCTACTATCCTCAAAATATCGTTGATAAACTTGACTCTTTCACCTGGATGTTCCAAGAATTTGGCTTGTACCAAAGCAAGCGTAGTTGGCTCCAGAGCCCAATTTAAACTCCAATCAAATTGATCCACCTTGGAAATATATGACTCCATCTTTTCCAATGTGGGAAGGTAATCTTCTGATCTGCTAGTCTTTAAGTCCAACCCAAGTACATAAATCCAATAAATCCAATTTCCCACTTCTTTTTCCTTCAGTAAGTCCCTTTGTTGCTTCTGCATTAGTATATTATGAACCTTTCTGGAAAAATGTCTGTTGTTTTCCTCCATTTCTTGGCCCAAAGAAGAACCATGTAATGTCTTAAATTGTTGTTGCTCCAATCTTCTCTCTAAGTTATTAAGGGCATTTTTTAGGTCTTCTAGGGTCTTTTCAATACCCATTCTTCCTGTAAATCTCCTATGACAATTCTACGGGCCCCATACAACAATGACGACCATCATTTTTGACACCAAACAAACTTGACCCAACTCATCCACACATTTATTCTAACTGTCAACTTCATCAACAGTATACAAAAAAACTTTGACTCAACAAAAACACAGCAATAAGCTTACTGGGGTCTGAAAATTTCCCTTCTAGGATTTTCTCATATTTTACTGAGTTTTTCTTAGTGTATTGGGTTATTCAATGACTAGTTTACTCTTGAGGATGATTTGCAGAGTGTTGTAGATGGGAGTTTGATATTTGTTTTACTCAATGGTTCCAATGAACAACATTTCACATCAAAGGGACACCTCCCTTCAATCAAATATGGTGTACTAAATATTCAAAAATGTACCAACAAGCATGCTCAAAACTTATATATAAAAGCTATGACTTCAATCTAGAAATAAACGAAATTATAGATCAAATTACCAAAAGATAAGAAGAACCTGGAACAATGCTTCCAATAATAAGGTTGAATGTTGTACTCCCCAGGGCAGAATGTCTTTGTGCATGATAATATAGATGTAGGGCAGCTCTATATCTAGTAATGGCTCTCCACGAGTAGTTCATGCAAAAGATAATAACCCAGCATTTATATCACCTCGATAACTGATCTTTGAAGCTCTGCATACCCAAGAAATGAGGCAACCAAGAATGTGTTTAACAGAAAGGGAAGACACTGACTGTTGGTAATCAGGTAACAAGTCCCACAATGCCACAAAGACTCAGCCCACAAGAGGAATGACTTTTCTCCAATAATGAAATCGATCCCCCAACACAATGCAACGCAGTCCCAATTCAGGAGTTCTCAATCTCTCCTTTGAAGAAAACAAACAATTTTCTCGTCCACTTAAAAAGAAGTAATATGTCCCTCTTTATGGCTCAAATTACCCTCTAGAGTCTTGGATCTACTCCAGGCTGCTGACATAGATTATTGCAACAAAATTTACAATTGGCATCGATTGGTCGCACTCCACGGTCTGGTATCTATAGGTGATACACATCATCATTTGCTGCTATATGCCATGTTTCTTTCGACTCAGAGCTGCACAAAAGGATTTTTCACAATCACCGCTTCGACTCGGCAGCTTAACCACTTCCCAACAACATAATTACAATCTCTAATTGATTTTGGAATGGTAGCTCATCCCTTGACTCGGCTTCTGGAAAGGTGGCTTGACCATAGATTTTGGTGCTCGGTAAGTGCCACGTACTTGCTGCAATCGGACTTGTCTACCACGTTGACTCCACACTTTCCCACTGAACCAATCACGGTCCAGAAGAGACGATCGCTCGAACAAGTGTCACAATAGGCATCCGATTCCAACTTTGTGGATGAAGACTCTAAGCTATTATTTCCCTCAGCACTCAAACATCAATTAACTTCCATGCACACACAAACACGGTCATCATCTTTGTATCCTCACAAGTCGCAAACACATGCATGGGATATGAAACATTCTTCATCGTTGCATGTTCGCGAATGCAAGGAATCGCATTCTTTGTCAAACATATGTTTCGTTTGTGATCCTATTCAACAAGATTTGGTTGTAGTTTTGACTGAAGTGAACAACGAACTGCAATAGTGAGCGGCTAGAAGAATGAACTGCTCTGATACCAAATGAAGTGAACAAAGTTCCTTCTCAAGTTAAATACTCCAGAAGACATGGAATATCAGAATATCCATGAGCATACAAATATTATATTAGAAAGTATGAATAATGAATTGATTGATGAATGTTACAAATGAGGCATGCTTATATACCTAGATAGGTGCCTCTTCACGAAAGGTCATGTCTCATCAGACATGCCCTTTCAACCTAATTACTAATTAACTAATTAATCATTATTTATATTATTTTATTCATTACATTGACTCCTTCAAAGGATCTCTAGTAGGCTCTGGAAGTGGCCATTGATCTTGACTTAGAACTGGATCACGAAGTCCTCACAAACCTAGCACAACATTTTGAATTTGATCTCAACGAATGCGACTCTTGTAAATAAGGAAATTGGACAGTTATTAATAGTTTAGTTCCTCGATCTTCTATCTAAATTGACAATTTCGCATCCATCCTTAAGCCTCCAATATGAAATGTCTTAGTCTCCAAGAATAGCGCACTCAACTTGCTAGGGAAGATCAATTTCAAACAATAGATCTCGACTCTAGTGATAGATGGTCGCGACCCTTCTAAAAACAATTACAACCTTGGCCAAAGTTGGCCTTCAATATTTTTTACACGGCCCATAAAATTTATAATACGGCCCATTTCGATATTCCAATGCCCTCATGATGTCCCCAAGGAGCAAGTGCACATTTTTATATTGTTGTTATCTTATATAAGTTCCAAAGTAATCAAATGCAAACCACATACCCACTTACCACATACTTACCTTTTGCAATCATGCTCATATGGAGTATTACATTGTGATTCAAATGTTCCTAAGATTCCTAAACTTTTTAACTACTCTCTCTCTCTCTCTCTCTCTCTCTCTCTGTGTGTATATACTATATATATATATATATATATATATATGGAAAGTCATTAGTTATACTAACAATAAAAACATATCCTAAACTCAAGAAAGTTACCTCACTTTCACCTGATCCTTTTGATGATTTCAACATGCACACACAAATATGTTAAAAAGGAATAAGCTTCAATAAATACGAGACCACATGCAAATATAAAAGACTAAGGGCTACATTTGAAAGGGAAAATCAAGAAAAGAATGCAATCTAGTTAATTTTTCATGCTTAAGGAAAATAAAGTTTTCGAACCTACACTAGCAGCAAGGTGAAAGACAGCACCAAACTGCCATGATGTCATACACAATCATGTTATAAAATCAGAAAGGCGGAAAGATTTTCTTTTGTTGATAATTACTTCTGATATTATTATGTTCTTATTAACTTCTTTATGTTCTTCCTATATCTTTTCTCATCAAGGGACAACAGAAGTAGGCACTCAGCCAGGGCTAAAACCCCTTTATAGGGTAAAACCTAGTCAAACTCTTCCACTAGCGAATTCAAATTGAGATAGACCGAGACCTTAGACCCAAAGACCTTCCTCCTCCAACAACAATCCAGAATTTCGGGCCCCCAGCAACTCAAAATTTCAGCCCAGCTTCAGCACGGTAGTTTCAACCCCTCCAGCAACTCAGCATCTTCACACGTGTGAGAGACAGAGAGAGAATTTCGACTTCTTGTGCTTGATAGATCCTTCTCCTTTGCTAGCCCTTTACTCTTCTTCCCTTGAATTTTGCACTTTTTCTGGCCCTAGAAGTTTCAGATAGAACTTAATGAGTGTGTATTAAATGAGGTCAAGTTGTTGCCTTTATATAGGAGGAGGAGGCTGACTTGGTGGAGGAGGCCTAGAAGACCTAATTTACATTATAATAAATTTATTTCTTGACAAATAGAGCCCAAGAAGAGCCTTTTACATTATGACATGGAAAAGAATACTTGACATAAACCCTAGAAGTATTCAATGGATGCTTTGACCTAAAACCAATTCACCAAAGCATGAAACCCATGCTTTAATAAGTCAATTTCTTTAATAATAAATTTTATTTTTCTTTTATTTTGACAAATACATTACATTATGACTCAAATATAATTATGAACACTGACACTAGTTACATTCTTCAACAAATCATTTGTCCTTGAATCCTACATCGATAAGTTCTTTTAGATATCTACCTACAAGACAAATTAGGCAAGATACCACTTGTAGGATAAAAAATTTCATCTACTCTATGTTGTGCTCTTATTCTAACAAGAATGTCAATAGTCTACAACATTACAGGTCATGTCTAGACTTCATCTTTGCACTAACCAAACTCCATCTACAATCTTTTGTTTAGCATCAACCTCAAAGTCAAGAAATTCATTGACCAGAAAGAAACAATTTTTTCCTCAGGCTTGTCAACATAAATGTGGGTATTGTCTTAGAAGCCCACTTAGACATCCTCCATTTATTTCACTAAAATACAACAACTTGAGATCCTCCTACTCTGCCAAATATATTACCAAACTAAATTTCTTTAAGTCTAAATTTTAGCATAGGATTTGTGAAAGTATGAGATTGTGACTAAGGATGGTATCTAGAAATAAGCTACACAAAAAAGGAGCTAGCAATTTCCAGAGGATAAGAATGAATCCTTGACAAACATGATACCCAAAAAAGGAAAAAAAAAAATCTAATTTTATGTAAAGTATAAAAGAAACCTCATGAAAATATGTCTCTAAAATAAAACTTACATGATTGTAAATTCCTTAGAAATTTGCGGATTCTATTGCGAGCAAATGCCATGTTCTGATTTGTGGGATCCTCTACCCATTTTTGATCAGCTTCTTCACATATCTGAATTAAAAACACCAAAAGTGAATCATTTGAAAACTCCAATTCATAAAATGAAAAATACAACATATATTAGTGAACCTAAGGAATTACAAGGTCCAAGTTTATAAAAGAACCATTGTTTTATATATTTTGTGAGAATCAAAGCAATAAAAGCATACATGACAATCAATACAACCTAATATTGATGTCTTAGAAATATTGTTACAATTGACAATGATTTATCATTTATTAGAATTAATTGCATTCAACTTCAAACTAAGAGAAACAAATAACGAACATAGACGACAAAAGAATTAAGTGCAAAAAGTTGGAGACCTCTTCCACAATTCCAATGGCGCTTAACAAGAAAAGATCATTTTCCATTCTCTAATTCTTTTGTTGACATATTATGATAACATCTCAAAATAAAATTGTTTGAAGCAAGAATCATATTATCGAGGAAAGAATCGTATATTGAAGACTAATGTACATCAAAGACATCAATGTGCAAACTACTATAGGAAAATTAACATTAATGGTTTCCTTGTAGCAAACCTAACATCGAAGCGTCTTTATTTTTCTTAAATGAGTCTCAAAACTCCTTCTCGACATTTTTATAGTACTTGCATCAACAATGCTTAGCCTTGGTTTTTAAGGAGAAGGAAATTAACATTAATGGTTTCCCTTTAGAAAACCTAACATCAAAATGTCTCACATACTTCTCTTCAATGAGTCTCAAAACTCTCTTTCCACATTTCTGTAGTACTTGCATCAGCAGTGTTTGGCCTTAGCTTTTAAGGAGAAGATGGTTCTCTGATCTTTCCCACTAAGCCCCCTAGGTTGACTTTGGACATTCTCCTTTTCTCCCATCGAGCGGTCGTGGGCCTTGGCTTTTAAGGAGAAGATGGTTCCTCGATCTTTCCCACTAAGCCCCTAGGTTGGACATTGTCGCACTACTCATCAGCAGTGTTTGGCCTTAGCTTTTAAGGAGAAGATGGTTCTCTGATCTTTCCCACTAAGCCCCCTAGGTTGGACATTATCGCACTACTCCATTGATAACTTCCTTTTTCTATTGGGGATCCCATCAAACAAGGGAACCAATAGGAAAGTTGACAACACTGCCATTCCAAGAGCATCTAAATATGTGAGATATTGTAGGGGCTCTTACGCCCATCGACAAGACCAATGCAAGGTTATTGACTAATATCCCAAGACATGGATAGGACTTCTAACAGTTATACCATTCCTTCCAAATAGCAGCAACAAGCTCGCCCATTATGGCAAGAAGACATGCAAACAAGTCCATTGTTGTCTCTATGCAAAACATAGCAAAGAACGATGCAAATCCTCACTAGGATATGGTCCAGATACTGCAGGACCAACAAGGGATTGGTTGCCAACATCACCTCAACAAATAGTCCCTTGCTCTTTAGTGGATTTCCACGACATGAGAGGCTTCCCTCTATTCAACTATTAGGGTATTCTAATTAGGAGGCTCAAGGTGATATAAATAACCTAGAGAAATATACTTTAATGCTACAATAGACTCAATTCTTCTTCATAAAGGAACAAGTATTCTAACCCTGGACTAGCTAATGACTACTATAAGTTATGGTTTATTGATAGACAATGATAAGGAGTATCCAAACATGCAGCAGTCATAGAAATGATTCCCTAAATGATTTAAGTCAACAAAAGGATAGGGGAACCCTCAAATAGGCTTCAAGTTGTAGCTTTGCTAAGGATTACGATTTTAATGACAAAAGGGAGCTAAGTAAAGACGACATCAGCCCTAATTATGGAATTTTGACCTTTATTAATGCTATATTTTGCAATTTTAGGTTTCAAGAGCCTAAACCTTGGACTTTCAGCCACAACGATCCAATCAAGCTCAATTTTATGACAATTCGACACTAAGAAACCCTAGTGGCTTGCCTTTAAAAGTCTAAAAGAGGTAAAGAAAAGAAAAATATTGATGTTTTGATCAATTTTGGTCAACAAAATCATGGCCAGTGCCTAATCCTACAAGGGATAACTGAATTTCTGGGAAAATTTCAAAGGAAGATGGAAATTGCATGCAGCAAGAGGGGCATGGGGGAATTTATTTTCCTCTTACAAAACCTTAGCTACCTTTTCGTGAGGGATAAATTAAGTATAGAACATGCACCCTCGAAGTCATTCTATAGATTTCAAGGAAGAATAATTTTAACATGCAAAATTTCACCAAAATTTCCAATAAACAATATACATTTAGACATGGAAAATTTTAGAACCCCTAGCTTAAATTCATTCACATGCAAAATATAAAAATGCTAGCAATAAACATACAAATTCCAACAAGAAACTCTCGTTTAAATCCCAAAAAAGGATCTCCAATGCAAAAAACAATCTCCAAGACAAAATTCTCGATAAAAATCACATTGTGCCAAGTAATGAGTTAGACTTTTCTCCCAAACAGAAGGATCTCTTGGAATAGATTTCAAAGGGATAGGCAATTTGCACTCTCTCTAAGGAGGCTCAATTCTGTGTAATGACTCTAAAATAAAGTGGAGGGATCCTGTAAATTATATGAGGTTTATCCCTTCCATTTAATTAAAAAAATTAAGCCTACAGCCCCTAGGACATGTTTCTTTTTCAGTGTTCCACAAACAAGAGGCTACAAGCCAACCTCATAGCTCAAAACATTAAAATATAGCCATATATGCCCACACGTGTGGATCGATATCCTCTACACACATAGTGTCATATCCTTTTTGAGCAATGAATGCCACAATAAAGTTTGGAAGGGGCTAAGGAGATGCTCCACCACCATAATCAGCTACAAATCCTGAGGAGAAGCCTCAAGAAATGCCTTAAAGTACCTCCATGTCCCAAAATCATGATTTGGATGCTCTACATCACCCTCTTAAGGGATAGATAGGTGACACAACACCTTCTCTCTCCAATGTTGGGGCTCCGAGACTAAGTACAAGTGCTCCCTTGTCATCTTGTGGATGACCATCATCATCTAGACTTCGAAATAAATAACGCCCACCAAACAATGTCAAGGCCAGCACGGGGGCATCCTAGGTCCATTGTGTACAAGATCAAGTAAATCCAACACCAAGCACGAGGAGCTCAGCATTTCAGTATCTAGGGGTACTCAAGGGCGTCAATCATCATGTGGAATCATCAAAGTGCCCAACACTCTACTATGCAGGGGAAACGCTGTATCTACAGGGTCATCACTGATCTCTGGAAGATACAAAACAACATCGGCATAATGTGCTCAAGTGGAAAAACCATCTCAAGATCAAGTGAAAGTCACCAACCGTTACAGACAATGATCATAGATGCGTCATGGTGGGCAATACCTAAAGCTTGGGGCATAATAACACTTCAAACTGAGATCGCCTTCAAATATCTAACTAGACCAAGTCCCATAAAAGTGTTTGTTACTTGTGTTAGGGATGGCTAGATGGTCAACATTATTATGTTTTTTCAGCCCCTAAATGGAAGGGGCATGTCCTAGGTCAACTCTTCAATCCATAGGTGGTTGTGATAATAGTGGCAATGGAGGGAAAGAACTTTGGAACCAACCAATGGACATCCAGTATCCTGAGTGTGTTAGGAAGCAATTGTGGAGGCATGAGTTACCTCTACTTTTTCCACCCCTTCGGTGCACCTTCTACTTCTTTTTTATATTGCTTTGACTCAGAGCATAGCTATTGTACAAGGCTATTGTTGTACAAAATTACAAATTACCTCTTCTTGTTTGCTACAATGGATTTATGCTTTCACCTCGTCGATGCACTCTCATCCTTCTCTTGGTCTCTGCCCCTCTCAACTGTGTTCTCCTGTGTGTTTCAACATCTCTCATCTTTTCCTATTTATGATTTATGAGAGATAACTAATCTCCTCAATCCTAGCAACTAGTTTTCCATATCTTAGCAACTTATCTCCTTAATATGAACAACCACCTTATCTCAGTAATGAGGCCTATGGCTAATATTAAAGAAAATTTATTTCACTAATATTTTATAATCTCTAGAATATTTCATTTAGATTTCTAATATTCGAAGAATATAGAAAAATTGACATTCACTTGTATTTATTTAAGTGAAACTACAAGATGGTATTATTTCCCACTTTTTCGAAGTGGTCACTAAGAGTTGTTTCAAACAACTTCTCACACGTTCAAACCTAACTTGTGTAAGAAGCTCCTACTCGAGCTATATATCTCGATACTATCTCTTAGCTAGGAAGGAATTCTACACCAATCCAAGTTTGTCTCTAAATGCTTCAAACTTCCCTTTTGCTAAGGGCTCAATCAAAATATCAACTACCTGTTGATTAGTGGGAATATATTGAAGCTTCACAGCGCCTTTCTCGATCCTGTCTCAAATGAAGTGATATTCAATCTCTATATGCTTGGACCAATCATAAAGCACTATGTTCTCAAAGAGTTTGATACAACTCCACTTATCACAATAAATCAAAATGGGATCCAACCCTTGATCAAATGAACCTACAATCAACTTGCAAAGGGAAATGATCTCACAACTCACTATCGTAGCTACCATATACCCTGCCTCTGCTGAGCTAAGTGCGATGTAATTATGTTTTCTGCTGAACTAGGATATCATTGTTGATCCAAGCTAAAGTAGCACCCTATATAGTGCACTACCTTCCCAATATAAGTCTATATATCCTTGCAACTTTCCTTCACCATCTCCAAGATATCTCAAACCATACTCCATTATGCCCCTCAAATACGTAAGCACATGTTTGTTGCTACCCAATACTCTTGCCTTGGATCCACCATGAACTGAATCAAGGTGTTCACTGCAAAACATATATTTGTTCTGATGTTGACCAAATACAATAAAAACCTATCAGTTTCGTATACAATGTGGGATGCACAAATTCCGAGATTAAAGTTGTCACCTTCTTCAAATTGGTTATCATGGGTCTAGCCATAGGTTTGCAGTTCTTCATCTAAAATCTCTTTAAGATTTGAAATGTCTACGAATTTTGTGACTTTCTCTTCTTTATTTTCATGACCTTGCTCTGTCAATACTACTGGATCGGTCTTGCAAACATCAATATGATTTCTTTCGGTTTCCTCCCTGCCTGGATCATCTTCGTTTAACCATTTCTCAATGGAACAATTAACTTCTTCATAATAAGATGAAGGTTGCTTCAGCAAGCTGGGAGGTTCATGCATTGGATCCTTTGGTCTTGGATGGAGTTCCTGAACCTGTGAATTTTCCATCATTTGTAGCTTATTTTGAAAAGTGCTCTGGGAAATTCTTATCGCATTCATTTCGTCAGCATGTATCGATTCCATAATTTGTTGTACGCGATCAACCTCCATGGTCTCGATCAAGTTCTACATCCTATCCTTAGTGGCATTCATTTGGTTGGAATGTTCATCCTTAATAGCACTAATTTCCTTGGCATGATTTTTCTCCATGGTGATGAAATGGTCCTGCATGGTGGTCATATGATTAGAATGATTAGTCTCCATGCTTTTCAGTTCCTCAGCATGCTTTTCTTCTCTAGCTAATAACCTGTTCTGAAGAGATATTTGATCAGCTTCCATGTCCTTTATCATTCTATTATGATTTTCTGGAATAGAATTTATTTCTTTCTTATGATTTGCTTTTATGGAACTTAGCTTCTCAACATGTTCTTCTTCTATGGTATCCATCATGTTCTGAAAATTGATCCTTTGATTATACTGTGTAACTTCCATTGCCTGCAACTTGTTCACCATGGAACTCATTTCTCTAGTGTGATCTGCTATTAATTTTGCTTGACTAGACTGCATGTCTTTGATCTTCTAAGCTAATTCCTTAACAACATGTTTATCATTTTCCTTTTTATCGTTAAAATGATAAATCTGGTTACTAGTCCCTGCCTTTCCACTATCGAAAATTCTTCCTGAAATGGCACAAGTGCATTCATCATGAAAGTGGTCACAATATCTACAATATGATACTTCTTGGTCATTATAGTGGTGTAACTAATTCTCTTGAATCTTCTTTATGAAATATGCCATATCAGCGAATTGATTTCTTTGTCCCTCTAATGTATCTTTAGCAATTCTATCAATTCATTAATCCTGTGAAAAATTATGAATCTAACAAACAGAAATCCTACTGCAAATAATTGATTTTCATTTCCTACTTGTGTCTTCAATTAATAAGTTTATCTACAGAATTATTTAGTAAATATTAATGCAAATACACTGCAGCCTACTGAAAAATAAATGAAACAATCACACAAGGACACACTTATTTTTGGACTAACGTCCCCAGAAAAACCCAATGCAAGAAAACCGGTGCAGTAGATATGAGGGGTTTTATTATTAAGTAGTAGTTTTCGGCGTACAACTAGGGTGCCAAATCCAGCTCACTCAACAGAGAAAATCCCAGAAGTCAGATAAAATAGTGAGTTTTACCTCACACAGCAAGTCCCGGCTAATCTGGATCCGAACTGGCGAAACCCGACCTCCCTCTACGTTGCCTCTGCGCAGTGGATGTGTAGGCCTGCATGGGGATGGTTGATGACTGCGTAACCTCTCTCTGAATCGATCTGCCTTTCGGAAAATCAAGTTTCAGCCCTCCCGGATCAGAAACCCTAATCTCCAGCAAAATTCAGACTATCCCTTGGAACCACTGCGCAGTCCCTGCGTGAGCCCTATGTGGGCCTACGTCACCCTTTCTAGAAGCTGCATCACCTCTCCCAGTGGCTGCGCTACTTCCTTTGCGGTCTCTGTTGCCTCTCTGCTATATACTCTTGGTCCTCCGACCAATAACTGCTTCTTCCCCTCACTATTGCTGAATCACTCAGATCTTATCTTCGTCCGAGCACTACTCCGTCAGAAGAATTCGATCTCCATATTCACTCTCTTTGTGTGTTCTCCAACTGACCCTCAAGCCTTCCTTTATACTTTTCCTGTTGAGGAATCAACGGTCGTGATCTAATCCTTAATCAACAGCTAAGATTAAAATAGACTTGATCCTCGTCACTTAGAAGCTTCTCGCCCACATTTATATTAATTCACTTTAATTATTTTAATTCCCTAAGTTTTAACTTAGGCTCCATTAAAAATAATTAATTATTTGAATAACATTCACTCCGAGTGGAATTTCTCCAAACCTTTCTAGGTCTTGGAGATCTCATGTGTTCTAGCCCCTCCACAAAATTTTGGAGCTAGAGCACATTCGATGCTACCCAAAAATCAACACGCCCTCTTAGCGAGGAATGTGCTCTAGCAATACTTCTTACCAAAAGCATCACCCTAATCCACGGCATCGATCCTCTGCATTGTTGATGCTCGGCCTACTACCTCTCATCCACTGCATTGCTGCAATCTGTACTACTACCCATCACTCTGCCACTATCACTGTTGCATATGTACTGCAACTCCCTCTCAAAATGTTGCATCATGTTGCCCATAGCACTGCCACTGCTAATTGTTGCAATGCAACTAAGTTACTGAGAGTTAAGCAACTTAAGGACATCCCAAATCCTGACATACTAGTCAGTCTAGATGCACCTCGATGCTAAAGCTTCCTCTGTTGTTGATCTACGCTGACCCTCTGATGCTACTGCGTTGTTGTTGCTCTGCACTGCACTGCACCACTGTGCATTGCGTTGTTCTTGCTACGTTGTTGCTGCCTCTGCTCTACACTGCTTCCAACTTTGGCGCTCTTGCTCTGCCACTGTCGCTCCATCATCCAACGCACCAACTAACTCTCGTCATTCTTCTACTGTCATTAAGGGCTCTCGTAGTCATATGTGATCCAAGAGTTTGGGCACCTCAAGGATCCTGCCCGTGTTTCCACTATAGCTCCAGTCTACAACTCCATATCACCCCACCTTTTAGGTGCAGGAACACTCATGGCGCAATCATCATCACCCTCCTCATCAACCTAAGTTGGAGCAGCCTTCGAGTCAGATTCTTCTTTTCCCTTATTCTTCAGAGGGCACTGCGTGACAAAATGTCCCATTTCTCCATATCTGAAGCATCTAACCTTCAGGAGGTCCTTTTTCTTCCTTCTTTGTTGCCCTTGTTGTCCTTTTGATGTGAGAGTTGCATCTTCCTCTTCCTCATTCTTGACTTTGATCCCTTTACTATTGCTTCCCGCCTTGGTCCACCGTCTGATCTTTTCCTGTCGAAGAGTTGCCCAAATCTCCTCCCAACTTGAAAGAGTAGCCCTACCCAAAATGCTTTGGACAAAAGCTTCCCAATCTTCAGTGACTACATTCAGGGTAGTCATGACCATAAATCTAGGATCTGGTGTAGTCCCTACATAAGCTAGTTGATCTCGAATCCCTTGTAGTCTGACAAGGAATGGATTGATTTCTTCTCCCTTCTGCATCTGAAACAATCTTAGTTGATTCTCAAGCAACATCTTCTGCTGGATGGAAGATCCCTCGTGCAATGTGGTCAAGGCCTCCCACATTTTCCTTGCTATGTTCTTCTTAGTAATATGTGGGATCACATGACCCTTGACTCTGTCCATAATCATGCGTTTTGCTTTTGCTTGAGCCTCCTCGTACTTTTTGAGAGGATCAGCATCAATCGAAACAACAATCGTCTTCAAGGCATGATCCTTGATGCGATGCTCATCCAACACTGCCAAGATCCTGGCCTTCCAGATGACAAAGATGGATGCTCCATCCAACCTGTCCTGATCCCTTCGTCCATTCACGGCCATCTTTACTCAACTAAGTGTCGAAAAGGTTCCTTTCTCCCTCATCCACTGCTGCCCCAACAAAACTTGGATCTGGATTTCTTTGGCGCTAGAAATCCTCTAAGGAACAAGCACCCTCTGAATCTCAATTTCCTTTAGGAAATCCTTTTGTCAACAAATGTTGAATCACCCCTCTCCGATCTCTCTTTGCTGTTACTCAGCACTAGATCTAGACTTCTTGGCAAGAAATCTTATGAGGAACTGATTCCCTTTACTTTACTTCTACCCCACTAGACATTGTTCTGCACCAAACGAATCAGCGTCCCACCAACAACTTCAATTGAAAATCTGCAATGCAACTCCAGCCACGGTAACCAGAAAATTGAGACTCAATAACCTCTGCGCTGGCCCAGCAACCATTGCGCTGCCTTCTATAGCTACAGCGTCACCCTAGTAGGCTGACGCGGGCTCTGCATGAGCCTTCCCTGATGACTGTGTCACCCTTCCTCTGCTTTTATGGTTCAGAACTGTGTTGTCTCTCCGGACAGATGCTTTCCTGCAGTAGATTTCCTTCTGTTTTTCGCTAATGGCTTCAATCCTCCTTGATCTGCAATCACTCTAATACCATGTGAAAATTTATGAACCTAACAAACAGAAATCCTACTGCAAATAATTGATTTGCATTTCCTACCTGTGCCTTCAATTAACAAGTTTATTTACAAAATTATTTAGTAAATATTAATGCAAATACACTGCAGCCTACACAACTATACAGATCAAGTACCAAGAAATAAATGAGACAATCACACAAAGGAAACACATATTTTTGGACTAACGTCCCCAGAAAAATTCAATGTGGGAAAACCAATGCAGCAGATCTGAGGGTTTTTATTATTGAGAAGCGGTTTTCTGTGTACAACTAGGGTGCCAAATCCGGCTCACCCAACAGAAAAAATCCCGGTAGACAGATAAAATAGTGAGTTTTACCTCACACTGCAAGTCCCGGCTAACCCGGATCCGAACTGGTGAAACCCCAGCGCCCTCTGCGCAGTAGATGTGTAGGCCTACGTGGGAATGGCTTATAACTGTCTCACCTCTTCTCTGAATCGATCTACCTCTCGGAAAATTGAGTTTCAGCCCTCCCGGCTCAGAAACCCCGATCTCCAGCAAAATTCGGACTATCCTTTGGAACCACTGCACAATCCCTGTGTGAGCCCTCCGTGGGCCTGCATCACCCCTTCTGGGGACTATGTCACCTCTCCCAGTGGTTGCGTTGCTTCCTCTGTTGTCGTTGTTGCCTCTCTGCTATGTACTCTTGGTCCTCTGACCAATAACTGCTTCTTCCCCTCACTATTGTTGAATCACTCAGATCTTATCTTCTTCCGAGCACTGCTCCGTCAGAAGAATTCGACCTCCAAATTCACTCTCTCTGTGTGTTCTCCAACTGACCCTCAAGCCTTCCTTTATACTTTTCCTGTTGAGGAATCAACGGCCGTGATCTAATCCTTAATCAGCAGCTAAGATTAAAATAGACTTGATCCTCGTCACTTAGAAGCTTCTCACCCACATTTATATTAATTCACTTTAATTATTTTAATTTCCTAAGTTTTAACTTAGGGTCCAAAAAAATAATTAATTATTTGACTAACATTCACTCCGGGTGGAATTTCTCCAAACGATTTCTAGGTCTTGGAAATCTCATGTGTTCTAGACCCTCCACAAAATTTCAGAGCTAGAGCACATCCGATGCTACCCAAAAATCAACAAATCCTATGTACCTTTTTCGGAAGATCTTGAGGGTTACTAAATTGACAAGGGATAGAAAAGTCATCCATGATGTCTTGCTTAAGGGGAAAGGGAAGCTAATGGATGTCAAAGAGAGATATCCCTGTTCAATATAATCAAGAAATCTACAAGAGGTGAGCCTCTAGCAGGAATTCTTGTAAAAAATGAAAGAAGTGGAGTCACCACTTGAACATGAATTTATCTCGAAAATCCAGAACGAAAAATTCGAAAAGTTAGTTACGTAGAAGCAAGCTGATATCAAGGAAGGCTTCCTGTCTGAGAAAACTTGAAGCTTACTAGGATGTAATTTGTTTAACTGAGTCCAGAGAGTGGGCTTAACCAACCTACCAGTAAGCTTTTATGAAAGGATGAATTAGTGGACTCGGCACCCAAACAGGAGACTAATCCAAATATCCAAGTGCTAAGGTGCAAATAGAGAAGTGAATAGGCAATAAGAAGATTAGCGAGATATCAAAGTAGTTAAAATTCGCAACTAGGGCCAAATTCCACCTTGGGATAGCTCATTTGATGGAAATGATGATTGCATTAAATTCCTATTTTCAAGAGGACCAAAATTCATCTATAGATCATCTCATTCGGCCAAGCAGAAGTGTGATTTTGAATTTATGACCACACATTTGCAAATTGTTCAGGTCGGGCTCAGCTAAATGTGGGCTCAAGAAGCCCAAAGGATGTGTCTCTTCACCCACAACGAATTGTATAAATAGAAGTAACCTCACACCTCATTTGAACATCCATCACTCACACATTCTTCTCTCTCTCTTCATCAAATTGGTTCGTACAGCTTGGGCAGCTTCTCTCTCTCTTACACACGTGCGACTAGGAGGACAGAATTTCTGGGCTAAATCACAAAACCGAAATTGCAGAATTTGAGATTGTTTGACCAATGCTAACCAAGGCTGATTTGACTTGTTTTGATTGTAGATTCGAGGGAAAAATTTCGGTTTCTTTAGGCCGCCTTGACTAGCACAAAAATCGAAGATTTTGGAGTTGTTTGAGTTGCATTGACCACGGGCTTGTTTGACCAAGTTTGACCAGAGTTTTTGTGACTCTTTTGGGTTGATTTTGATCACTATTGGAGGTTCAATTTGACTACCTTTGACCGAGCTTCAAAGGAGGTGTTTTACTATTGTTTTAGCATCAGATGGTCTTCTAGTCTCAAACTTTGTAGAGACGCTAAAACACATGAGATTCCATAACCCACAAATCGTTTCTAGAAATTCCACCAAGCGATAACTCAATTAAATTAATTGATCGATAATTAAAAATGCCTAAGTTTAACATAGGGAAATCGATTAATTAATAGGAATTAATTGAGAAAAGTGAGAATTCTCTAGAGACTTACATGGATCGACTTAGAGATAATCTCAGCCATCGATAAGAACTTAATTGTGGTCATTGGTTATCCAACTAGCGATTATAAGAGAAGATTGATGGGGTTGGAGAAGGACACACTTGAGGGCAGAGTTCCTTGCAGAGATCGAGTTTCCCAGCTGCAGTTATTCAACAGAGAGAAGTTCGGGCCAGAGAGGGGACGCAAAGGCAGTGAGGGACAGAGACAACGAGTCTGGAGGAAGTATTCCAGTTCTGGAGAGTCAACTATAGGAGGATTGAGTTTCCTCAGTGAGGCTATGTAGGGCCTGTGCAAAAGCTTCAGAGGCAGAGTTTGATTTGGCTAGACTGAGGGTCGATTCAATTGTTGGAGGCCGGGAGATTTTCCGGAGAGGCTAGCGAGTCATTCTCAAAGGCTGAGTTGGGCAGGACGGCTTGATCATAGCAACTTCCAGAAAGAGTGTGAAAGGGTCTACGCAGCATTATCGCAGAGGCTAACGTAGGGGTTCGAGAACCCCAATTTGAGCCAGTATTTGGAGTTTGGATCAATGTCAGTTAGGGCAATATTTGTCTCACTAATTTTGTGGCCAGTTTATCTTGTGAAGGATTCTCAGTTTGGGCATCCAGATTTTGTACTCAAAATTTCATTATTGCATAATAATAAAACCCTCAGTTGTTGCACTGGTTTTCCTGCATTGGGTTTTTTAAGGGACAATTGCCCAAAAATAACTATCTCAAATTTTATTGTGTGTGCATATTATTTCTCAATTTCCAGTTTATTTTCCACAGCATTTATAATGGTGAAAATTGCAATTGTGATTTTATTTGTTATTTGTCATAGCAAATAAACTACTTAATAATTAACCAGTTAGAAGAATAATTTCTAGTTGTTGCAATAGTTGAAATTTTCACATGGTATCATAGCTAGTCTAACATATCAAAGGCTTAGAGATGAAGAGGGAAAAATTTGCAGCTCAGGGAGAGCAGCGACACAATTTCTTTAGGGGTTGTGCAATGCCTAGGCAAGAAGTGCAAATTGCTGGATAGAGGGTCGAATTTCCAATTGCAGACTGTAGGAAGGGTCGATTTGTCCAGAAAGTGATTCTAGAAGGCAGAATTGAGCAGCTCAATATTTTTCGAAGAGATGATTCTTGGTCTGGGCAGCAGTGATTGTAGTAGCAAATTAGTGTCGGGTGGAAAAGAAATAACACACGATTATACTCAGGATGTCTCTAGTAAAATCTCCAAAATTCTCTTGTATGGCCATGGACAGATTTGATATTCAGGATGCTACAAAATTGCCTTCCAGATTGCAGGACGAATTTCCTTGCTTGACTAGCTCAGCTTCACAAGGAGTCTGGTATATAGACGGTGGAGCGTTGGCTCATATGACAGGGTTGGAGAATATTTCTCCAACTATAATGAGGAGAAAATGGACTTCCAGATAATAATGGGAAATAGGACGAAATGCACTCTAGTTGGGAGAGGTACCATTGACTTAGAGAGAGAGTCGAGAGTAAGCACCAGTGTTACAGAGGTATTGCATCTATCAGGATTGGGTATGAATCTGATTTCAATATTCCAGTTACAGGATAGGGGATATGATGTCCACTTTGTAGGGAAGAAGGTGTTCATCAGACACCAAAACTGGAAGAAGGTGAAACAAATTGGAGTACGAAGTAACAGATTGTACAAGTTGTAGTTCGACTCTCCAATCGCACTAGTTAGCAGTAGCAGTAACAGTGGAAAAAACCTGAATGAGTTATGGAATAGGGGGATGGGACATTTACACCATGAAGCACCTAGAATGCTCAATGAGACAATGACAGGTTTTCCAGAATTAGGCACTGAACACGATGATGTGTGCAAGAGGTGTGTACTTGGGAAGTATGCTAAGGCAACATTTCCAAGGAGTGATAGTAAAACAAATGGTGTGTTACAGCTTATACACTCAAAAATTTGTGGTCCCATGTCCACTAGATCTCTCAGGGTGTACAAGTATTTCATTGCCTTTATTGAAGATTATTCCAAGAAAACCTGGATCTATTTTCTGAAGACCAAGGATGAGGTCTTTGATCACTTCAAGGAGTTTAAGGCTCTGGCTGAGAATGCGACAAGGTAAAAGATCAAGGTGATTCACTACGATAATGGAGGTGAATACACAGATAGTGACTTCACAGATTTCTGTGCGAAAGAAGGCATCAAGTAGGACTGGACAGCTCCATACAATGCACAGCAGAATGGGGTAGTCGAGCGGAAGAACAGATCTACAGTTGGGGATGCAAAAGCAATGTCATATGACCAGGATTTTCCTAGGTTCTTATGGGAAGAGGCATATAACACGGTTGTGTAAATTCAGAACAGGGTTCCTCACAAGGCGTTGGGGATGATAACACCAAAAGAAGTCTTCTCAGGGAAGAAGCCAGGTGTCAGTCACTTTAGGATCTTTGGTAGCATAGCTTATTGCCATGTACCAGATGAGAAGCGCACCACGCTGGATGAGACTGCAAAGACAGGTTATTTCGTTGGGTATAGCGAGACCTCCAAGGTACAGGATCTATGTTCCTAACAACAGAATGATCATAGTGAGATGAGACGTGTAATTTCTAGAGGATAAAGCGTTCAAGAAGTCTTCTGAGATGCCAGCAGGTGATCTAAGTGAGCCAGCAGAAGCTCCAATGGTCCAGCTGCAGGGACAGCCACAAGGACCACCGCTAGGACTGTCACAAGGACAGTCATAGGGATCTAGTACTATTACGAGTACCAGCACATCTCAGGTGCAAAAGATCCAATGAGTTTGCAGCAGAGGTAGGATGAGGAGTTAGTTGAGCCTCCCACCACTACTAGTCGAACCTGCAGGGAAGTTCGTCAGACATTGAGAGATGCAAAGGAGTTCATTGGAGCTATTAGGATGAACAAGAGAGAACGCAGACAAATAGACAGGTGGCACAGGTTGAAGAACCTTCCAGCTATCAGGAAGTCACACAACTTCAGGTGTGGATAGATGCCATGGTAGAAGAGTATACTTTTATCATGACTAATGATGTTTGGGAGGGAGTGTTGAGTCCGAAGAAAAAGTTTCAGTCTCAGACTCAAAAAAGAGGATAAGAGGGTGCCAAGCCCAAAGAACCAATGACCATAGGCCTGAATAATGGAGATGAAATCTAGGGAATGATGGAAAGTGGTAAGTATGCAATATCATGGACAGATTACTTCAATCCATGGCTCCCAAACAGATCCCATCCTATAACCTTAAGACTTCAGAGGAGGTCCAATTGGATTAGGGTCAAAAACAAACTCCCCAGTAAAGTGAGAGAATAGATTTATAGTCAAGATTAGTCAGTCATCCAAACCAACACTTAATCCATGTTAGAATTCCCAAAACATTAAGTAAAAACACATGATTGCAAGATAGTTAAAGTACATGTCGAATGATGAACCACCTTCCTTCAAAAGGAATGACAAATGTTGAGAGTTTAAAAGTAGGGCTCTTGGTTGGTTGGTTGTTTAAAAAAGATTAAAAAAAAATTCTCCTATGGGGTTACACATAGTATTGTTTATGATGGATGGACAAATGTGGCACACCATCTACTCATCAGCTTCATGGTGTCTTCCTTCAATGGACCAGTGTTATTGAAAGCAGTGGATGTTATTGAAAAATACAAGGATGCACAATATATGGGTGAATTGTTCATTAAAATTATTGAAGATATAGATGTTCATACTTGTGTGCAAATTATTATAGATAATACACAAGGTTGTTGGCATGATTGCGGAAGCAAAACACCCATAAATACTTTGGACACCTTGCACTATCCATTCTTTAAATTTAGCACTTAAATCTATTGCTTTTGATGCGGCATGCAAGAGAAATCTTATTGAGGATGCATGCCATATTCACAATTTTGTACAAATTCATAGTAACATACCAATGCCCTCAAAATCTATAAAGAGTACTCACATATATCATTGTTGATGATTGGAGATATGTGGATTTCCTCCTCATTTATCATGCTTAAGAGATTTAGAGAGGTCAAACCACTCTTGGAGCCATGGTTATTTCAAACTTTTGGTCTTTTTGAAAAAAGACATATCAAGCAGCTTCAAAAAAGCTCAAGGATATGGTGTTAGATGCTGGTTGGTGCTAGAGGGTAAATCTTACTATTAAGATCATGGACCTTATCATTCCTTTGTTGCAAGTTGCAAACACAGACCAACTGCTAATTTTGGACAACTAGGTCCAAACTCCATGTTGCACTGCTCATATGACGATGGTCATATTTTTGTTGGATTCCTCTTTCGGAAAGGTGCAAGATTGATCAAAAGATCATCTTGATTGGATGAGCAGAACATATATTTTGAATTTATTTTCCACACATGCGCAAGGTCGGCCAGATTTGTAATGTAGGCTCACATGCCTAATAGATGTGTCACACACCCTCACTGATGCATATAAATTGGACAGACTTGGCAGTCATTTGATCATCAACTCATCACACATCTCTCATTGTGATCTGATTTGTTTGTTAGCCTTTGGAGGCCTCTTCCCTTCACACGTGCGGAGCTAGAGGAGTTGTTTTCTGCGGATCTGTTTAGTGCTTGTTGCTGTAGTGTTGATCAGCGTTGACCATGGTCAACCCTTGGTCATTTGACCTCAAAACTCTGCCAAAATTCCGATTTTGAGAGGTTGTACTGTTGGGCACTAAAATCGAAGAAAACACAGTTGTTTGACAGAAGCCCTAATCTACAGCATTGACTTTCGGTTGTTGTCCTGCGTTGATTTTTTTGCATTGACTTTGGGTTGACCAGCATGGACTTGTGTTGCGCTGTCTTTGACAGCTGTGGATGTGACACTTGGAGGATTAGCTAACCGAGAAAGACTTTGTTGGTTGAAGCATCCTATTGACTGTCGTAACGCACAATATCTCGTATCTTTGTTGGACAAAAGGAATTGTAAATCTGATCTATATTATTGGCTTGTCTTCTGTTGATCTATTATTGTGTTCTATCAGCATTTTACTTTCATGTTTACGTGATTGTTATTTTGTAATGGGCCTAAGAAAGATTGAAGTAAAATTGCATCAAGCATAGAAAACCATGGTTATCTGAATTTAACATGGTATCAAATTTGAGGTGAAGACAAAGTCCAAGCTTGTGTTAGAAGCAATCACTGAAGGAAGAAATCCTATCAAGGAAAAATGGCCTCCTCAACCTACAAGGGTTTCAAGGCTGATGATAAATTGACTGATAAGTCTGATTATCATGCATGAAAGTTGTCCTTGGATTTGGTACTAAAAGATCAAGATGTCATGGACTATGCGCAGGAGAAGATTCAAGAGCCTCCATCAAATGCAGCTGTTGCCATGAAGACGAAGTATAGAAAGGGGGGAATCAAAGCAAAGATGATTATCCGGGATTTTATTCATAAGCACTTGGTTGCTTACATTTCTGAGCTAAACACATCTAAAGAGATGTATGATAAGCTGGTGAGCATGTTCAGAGCTAGCAATGCTAATCAAATCCTTTTCTTTAAGAATCAATTGAAGAATATCAAGAAGGGCAAGGATGAATCTATTAAATCCTATTTTATGAAGCTCATTGAAATCAGGAATAACCTCCTAGCTATTGGGGAAGCAATATCTGATCGAGAGATGGTTCTTATTGCACTTGGATGTCTCCCCTGTGATTGATATGTATTCAAAACCACTATTCTTAATAATAATGTGATTCCTGATTTTGATGAAATATTGACGAGATGCACTCAAGAGGAAACAAGAATGATGGAATATGCCTCTAATGGAAATGGAAGTGACCCTACTGCCTTCACCGCTCATGCAAAGAAGAAGAACCATGGTGGCCCGAGAAATCAAAAACATGGAAGAGCAGGGCCCAAAGGAAGGAAGGGAAGATGTTACACGTGTAACAAGATTGGTCACTATGCAAGAGAGTGCCCTAATAGAAGGGACTCTCCCAGGGATGATGACAACAACAACTCGAGAGGGAATGGCAGGACCAATAGGTTCAAAGGAAAAAGGAGGGCTCCCTCTGATTGTAGTGGAAATGGGCAACCTTTTAAGAGGTCAAGAAATTCCAGGTACAATGAGACTAATATTGATGATAATAAGAGAAATGAATTTATTCTTGTATTTACCCTCTCTGCTGCATCTCCACTCGACACCCTATATGTCTGGTTGATTGATAGCAGTGCTTCAAGGCACCTCACTTGTTATAAAGAAGCCCTATCTGATTTGGTTGAGAAGGATACTAATCTATAAATTATCCTTGGAGATAATGCCACCTATCCCGTGAGAGGGACAAGGACTATGACCTTCCATCTATCTCAAGGTCAAGTCCTCTGATTACAAGATGTGTTGTACATACCTGATTTGAAAAAGAACCTTGTGTCCATCTCGGCAATGGAAGACAAAGGGTTCAAGGTGGCATTCGTTGATGTAAAGGTACGTATTTGGAAGAACTTCAAGAAAGCTCTTACTATTGGTTTTAGAGTTGATACACTCTACCAGGTTGGAGGAAGTCTATTAATTTTGGACAACTAGGTCCAAACTCCATGTTGTGATGCTCAGATAAAGATGCCAATATTTTTATTGGATTCCTCTTTCGAAGAGGTGCAAGATCGATCTAAAGATCATCTTGATCCGATGAGCAGAACATTTATTTTGAATTTATTCAAAATATGTGCAGGTCGACCTGAAATGAAATGTAGGCTTGAAGCCCCAGCAGTTGTGTCACACACCCTCATTGATGGATATAAATAGGTCAACATTGGAGGTTATTTTTCACTCATCCATCACATCACATTCTCTCTCCTCATCTGATTGGTTCGATCATCTATTGGAGTCTCTTCTTCTCACACGTGGGAAAATTGCAGCAAGAAGATTTATGTTTCTAACCTAAGGTTTTTCACGCAGATTTGACCAGCGTTGACTTTGGTCAACGCTTGGTCAAATAGACCCCAAACTTGGTCAAAATTTTGATTTCCCTAGTCCGCATTTTTTGGCACTGAAATCGAGGTTCACCGTTGACTTTGATGGGCTGCGTTGACTTTTTGCTACAACTGTTTTGCGTTGACTGTTGACTGGGACAACGTTGACTTTCGTTGACTTTGTGTTGACTGATCTTGTTGTCTGAGAGGGTCGTGTGACACTTTTGGTTGGCTGACCGTATTGAGATTTTGCTGGTTGAAGCATCCTGTTGACCGCCGTAACGCACCAACACACACATAATTTTGGCTTGTCTTCTGTCAATCTATTGGTATGTTCTATCTGCATTTTACTTTCCTGTTTATGTGATTGCTGATTGATATTGGGTGTAAAAAGTAAAGTTGCATCAAGCATAGAACATCTACAAAAATTTACATGGTATCAGAGCTGAGGTGAAGACAATGCACAAGTTTGTAGCAATCACCGAAGAAGAGCATGGGTACCTCAAACTATAATGGCTTTAAAGCTGATGACAAATTCACTGGGAAGGAAGACTTCCATGCCTGGAAGATGACATTGGATCTTATGTTGGAAGACCAAGATGTCATGGGCTATGTGCAGGGTAAAATCCAAGAGCCTCCATCCACTGCACTTGTTGCCACCAAGTCAAAGTATAAGAAGGGGGGAATCAAAGAAAAGCTGATGATCAGAGACTCAATTCATAAAAGTCTGGTTGCCTACATCTCTGAGTTGGGCACATCCAAGGAGATGTATGATAAGTTGGTCAACATGTTCAAGGCCAACAATGTAAATCAAGTCCTATTCTTTAAGAATCAACTGAAAAATCTGAAGAAAGGCAGAGATGAGTCCGTCCAATCATATTTTCTGAAGCTAACCGAAATCAGGAATAATCTTCTGGCTATTGGGGAGGCAATAGTTGATCGAGAGATGGTTCTCACCGTACTTGGAGGTCTCTCATCCGAATGGCATGTATTCAACACTACCATTCTCAATAACAATGTCATAACTGACTTTGACGAAGTACTATCAAGATGCATACAAGAAGAGACGAGGATGAAGGAATATGAAAATGAAGGAAATGTTGCCTTCACAGCTTGTGCTAAAAAGAAGAACTTTGGTGGTCTGAGGAACAAAGGAAGAGCAGGGGCCCAAGGGAAGAAAGGTAAATGTTACACATGTCACAAGACCGACCACTATGCTAGGGAATTCTCTTTCAAGAAGGATTCTCCCGATGATGATGACAATGATAACAACCGGAGGAATGGCAATCAAAGGAACAACGAGTTCAAAGGAAAGAGGAAGGCTCCCTCTGGTGGAAATGGTCAACCTTACAAAAGGTCGAGAAATTCCAGGTATGAGGAATCAAATGTTGTTGATGATAAAAGAAATAAATTCATTCTTGTATCTACCCTCTCTGTTGCATCTCCACCCGACACTATGGATGTCTGGTTAGTAGATAGTGGTGCCTCAAGGCACATCACTGGGTTCAAGGAAGCACTTTCTGACATGGTTGATAAGGAAGTTAATCTGAAAATTATCCTTGGAAATAATGCCACATATCCCGTGAAAGGGACAGGGACTGTGACCCTTCACTTGTCTCAAGGTCAAGTCCTCTGCCTACAAGATGTACTATATGTACCTGACTTGAAGAAGAACCTTGTGTCTATTTCGGCCATGGAAGACAAAGGTTTCAATGTGGCATTCATTGATGGTAAGGTGCGAATCTAGAAGAAGAGTTTCAAGGAAGCTATCACGATTGGGTTTAGAGTTGATACACTCTACCAGGTTGGAGGAAGTCCACTGGGAGCAATGACATGTGATATTATCCGACATACTGAACTATGGCACCGGAGGTTTGGACACCTTCACTACAAAGCCCTTCCTGAAGCAAGGAAGGTGGTGACGGGGATACCCGAGTTCACAAATGATCATGAAGGGGCATGTCAGGGTTGTGCCGAAGGCAAGCATACAAGGGGACCTTTCCCCTCAAGAGACACAAAGACATCTGATGTCTTGCAATTGGTACATTCCGATCTGTCTGGTATGATGCCCGTGACATCCTTGGGAGGATGTTCTTATTATATGACGTTCATAGATGACTTCTCTCGCAAAACCTGGATATACTTCTTGAAGAAGAAGGATGAGGCTTTCATGTGGTTCCGTACCTTCAAAGCCTTAGTGGCGCGAATATGTTGAGATATCTTCGGGGCACGATAAACCATGGGCTGAGACACATTATCGAGAGCGTGACACTCCATGGATATACTGATGCTGATTGGGTTGGCAGTGTGGTGGATCATAAGAACACATCGGGATGTTGCTTCACGCTTGGTTCTGCTTCGATATCATGGATGAGCAAGGAGCAGAAGTTGGTGGCTTTGAGCACCGCAGAGGCCGAATACATTGTAGCAAGTATGGCCTGTTGTGAAGCAGTTAGTTCTGCTTCGATATCATGGATGAGCAGGAAGCAGAAGTCGGTGGCTTTGAGCACCGCAGAGGCCGAATACATTGTAGCGAGTATGGCCTGTTGTGAAGCAGTTTGGTTGCGAAAGCTCTTCAGTGTGTTGTTCGGGCATGTGCTAGATACCACCGTGATACTCTGTGATAACCAGAGTGGGATTCGATTGTCCGAGAATCCCGTGTTCCATGATCAATCCACGCATATTGATATAAGGTACCCCTTTATCTGGGATATGGTACAGCGAGGCGCCGTAAGGCTCGATCATATAGGAACTGATGAGCAGGTCGCAGATATTCTCACAAAGCCCTTGGGGAAGGTCAAGTTCGTAACCTTCCGTGAGAATCTTGGAATCGTGGAACGACCCTATGCTGAGGGTCCTGTTGGACGATGAGCTCTTGGATTTCTAGGGGGCTTTGGGGATAGCTTCTCGGAGCTATAATCACACACGGGGCTAGGCTTGTCGAACCTTGTGGTGCTTCTGCCCCACTTTTATGATGATTGAGTTGGTTCACCTCTCATGATTCGTGCCTTGTATGCAACCTACCCATTGAGTCCAGGACTCATGGAAAATACCTCTCATTTGGCTAGTGAGGTGGGAAAAGCTAGATACCAGTAGCAAATACTGATGGACGCATCAGAGATTGTCATACTCTCTATATCTAGGATGGCACGTCTCTAACCACTTGATCTAGGATCAAGTCTAGTGAGGTTTCAAACCTCTAACTGACTTTGGGTCAGGTAAACTAACTTTGGGTTGGTATGAGACTCTTTTTGAGTCCTATAGAGGTTTCGGACCTCTGGGCTGAATGTGTCAGCCGAGAATGATGTCTTTGTGACTGACCCACTTTTGTTCTGAAATAAAGAAGCCAACAAAGCAAGTTACGGCGGGATGACGCACGATGTTTGGATGGCACAGGTAGATGGAGTTCTCCCTAGTTGAGAGGGAGTGTTAATTTTGGACAACTAGGTCCAAAATCCATGTTGTGATGCTTGGATGAAGATGCCAATGTTTTTATTGGATTCCTCTTTTGGAGAGGTGCAAGATTGATCTAAAGATCATCTTGATCCGATGAGCAGAACATTTATTTTGAATTTATTCAAAATATGTGCAGGTCGGCCTGAAATGAAATGCAGGCTTGAAGCCCCAACAGTTGTGTCACACACCCTCATTGATGGATATAAATAGGTCAACGTTGGCGGTCATTTTTCACTCATCCATCACATCACATTCTCTCTCCTCGTCTGATTGGTTCGATCATCACTTTGTGTTGATTGATCTTGTTGTCAAAGAGTGTTCTATGACACTTCTACTTGGCTGACTGTATTGAGACTTTGTTGGTTGAAGCATCCTGTTGACCGCCGTAACGCACCAACACACATATTTTTGGCTTGTCTTTTGTCGATCTACTGGTATGTTCTATCTGCATTTTACTTTCTTGTTTATGTGATTGCTGACTGATATTGGGTATAAAAAGTAAAGTTGCATCAAACATAAAACATCTACAAAAATTTACAAAGTCCATTGGGGGCTATGTCATGTGATAAAACTCTTCAAACAGTGTTATGGCACTGAAGGTTTTGCACACCTTCATTACAAAGCCCTTCCCGAAGCAAGGAAAGTGGTGACGGGGATGCCCGAATTTAGAGATGATCATGAAGGTATATGTCAAGGTTGTGCCGAAGGGAAGCATACAAGGGGACCATTCGCCTCAACTGTCACAAAGACAACTAATATCTTGCAGTTGATACATTCTGACTTATCTGGTATGTTTCCCGTGACATTCTTGGGAGGATGTTCCAATTACATGACTTTTATAGATGACTTCTCCCAAAAGACCTAGATATATTTTTTGAAGAAGAAGGACGAAGAATTCAAATGGTTCTGTACCTTCAAGGCCTTGGTGGAAAATTAAACCGAGAAAAAAATCAAAGTTTTGAGGACTGATAATGGGACCGAGTATGAGTCAAATGAGTTTAATGACTTTTGTAGAGAAGCTAGCATTAAGAGGGAGACCACAATTGCGTATACTCCGGAGCAAAATGGTGTTGCTGAAAGAAAGAACAGGACCATTGTGGAAGTTGCCCACGCCATGCTATGTGACCAAGGTCTTCTGAAGTTTCTATGGGGAGAAGCTACAAACACTGTTGTGTACATTCAAAATAGATGTCCGCATTCCGCTCTAGACTACAAAACTCCCGAAGAAGTCTTCTCTGGTAAGAAACCTGATGTTTCTCATTTTAGAGTTTTTGGTTAACCTGTTTACTTTCATGTGCCGAAAGAAAAGAGAAGCAAGTTGGATGCTTCTAGAAAGAAGGGAATGTTTGTGGGCTACAGTGAAACTTCGAAGGCATACAGAATCTATGTGTCTGTTCAAAGAGAAGTGGAGATATGCACGATGTCACCTTCGATGAAGATGTTGCCCTCAAGAAAGTGAGAAATCTTCCTAGCTCCAAGGAAGACAAAGAGGATGAAGAAGCAGGGACGCAGGAAGAGCCAAAGGATGAACTGATGCCCGATGTTGAAGGACCTATGGATCCTATTGATCCACCTCCTTCAAATAAGAGAAGACCCTCATGGCTCAGGGATACTCGCAGATGCCGAGAGACATATTGCCCCAAGGGGGACATTTCATGAAAGCAAGAAGCCGAAGAGATACCAAGGGTATCTAGCAGCCATGAGTATGATAATACAATCTGAGCCCGGATCATTTGAGGAAGCCGTAAAGCATCAAGTTTGGAAGGATGCTATGCACGAAGAATATGAGTCCATTATGAAAAATGATGTCTGGGAAGTGGTCCCGAGACCGGAGGACAAATCTGTTGTCACCTCGAAATGGCTCTATAAGATCAAGCATGGATCTGATGGAAGTGTTGAAAAGTACAAGGCAAGATTTGTTGCCCGAGGCTTCTCACAAAAAGAAGGCATAGATTATGATGATATATTTGCACATGCGGCCCACTATACCACCATCCGATCTATTATTTTCCTTGCTGCAACGCAAGGATGGAGTCTCCATCAGATGGATGTGAAGACCACTTTTCTGCATGGTTCTATAAAGGAAGAGGTGTATGTGGAGCAACCTTTGGGGTTTGAAGTCCAAGATAGAGGCACCCATGTATGCAGGTTGAACAAAGCCCTCTATGGGTTGAAGCAACCCTCCAAGGCTTGGTACGAGAGGATATATAACTACTTGATGAAGTTGGGCTTCACTCGAAGTAATGTTGATCCAAACCTTTATTTTAAGGTTGATAGAGAAAAGCCTCTCATTCTAGTTTTCTATGTGGACGATCTCTTCCTGACAGATGCTAACCCTCTCATTCATCAGTGTAAGAGGGAGGTAGCTTCCGAGTTTGAGATGAAAGACCTAGGACTGATGAATTATTTCCTAGGCTTGGAGGTCTGGCAGAGGCAAGGAGAGATTTTCCTTTCTCAAGGAAAATATGTCATGAAGCTGTTGGAGAGATCTGGTATGGTGGACTGTAAGTCTGTGTCGACACCGATGGAACTCAACTTTAAGAAGTTGTGTGAAAATGTTGTTGGGCCGGTGCTAGCAAATCCTACCGAGTATCGACAACTCGTCGGGGCCCTGATGTTCCTAGTGAACTCTCGTCCGGACGTATGTTTTGCAGTGAACACCTTGAGTCAACATATGGTTGACCCTCATCACCTTCACTAGATTGGTGCCAAGAATCTATTGAGATATCTTCGGGGCACAATCAACCATGGGCTGAGATACATTGTCGAGAGTTTGAGACTGCATGATTACACTGATGTTGATTGGGCTAGCAGTGTGGTGGATCGCAAGAGCACATCTGAATGTTGCTTCACCTTGGCTTTTGCTTCGATATCTTGCATGAGCATGAAGTAGCAGTTGGTGGCTTTGAGCACCGTTGAGGCCAAATATATTACAGCATGGCCTATTGTGAAGTTGGTTGCGAAAGCTCTTCAGTGACTTGTTTGGGCATGTGTTAGATACCACCGTTATCCTTTGTGATAACCAGAGTGGGATTTGTCTTTCCGAGAATCCTGTATTTGACGATCGATCCAAGCATATTGATATCAGGTACAACTTTATCCAAGATATGGTATAGTGAGGCATCGTAAGGCTCAATCATATAAGAACTAATGAGCATGTTGTGGATATTCTCACGAAGCCCCTAGATAAAGTCAAGTTCCTAACCTTCCATGAGAAGCTTGGAATCGTGGAAAGACCCTATTCTGAGGGTCCTACTTGAGTTGGACTATGAGCTCTGGGAGATCCAAGGGGCTTGGGGATAGCTTCTCGGAGCTATACGCACATACAGGGCTAGGCTTGTCGAACCTTGTTGTGCTTCTGACCCACCGGTATGATATTGTGTTGGTTCACCTCTCTTGATCTGTGCCCCGCACGCATCCTACCCATGGAGTTTTGGACTCATGGAAGTACCTCTCATTTGGCCAATGAGGTAGGAAATGTGGATAGGGACCAATAGTAATGCTGATGGACGCATCGGAGATTGTCATACTCTCTATGTCTAGGATGGCACGTGTCCAACACCTTGATCTAGGATCAAGTATGATGAGGCTCTTATCTCTAAACTGACTTCAGGTCAGTAAACTAACTTCGGATTAGTATGAGACTCTTTTTGAGTCCAAGAGAGGTGTTTACCTCTAAGCTAACTTCAGGTTAGCTAAGTGTGATGTCTTTGTGACTCACCTTTTGTTCTATCTGAGATTGAGAGCCAGCAAAGCAAGTTACAGCAGGATGATGCACGATGTTTGGTGAAAGTACACAATGGTACTCATGGATGGCACCTGCAGACAGATGGAGTTCTCCCTAGTTGAGAGGGAGTGTTAATTTTGGACAACTAGGTCTAAACTCCATGTTGCACTGCTCATATGACGATGGTCATTTTTTTGTTGGATTCCTCCTTCGGAGAGGTGCAAGATTGATCTAAAGATCATCTTGATTGGATGAGCAGAACATATATTTTGATAATGTTTTCCACACATGTGCAAGGTCGGCCAGATTTGTAATGTAGGCTCACATGCCTAATAGATGTGTCACACACCCTCACTGATGGATATAAATTGGAGAGACTTAGAGGTCATTTGATCATCAACTCATCACACATCTCTCATTGTGATGTGATCTGTTCATTAGCCTTTGGAGGCCTCTTCCCTTCACACGTGCGGAGCTAGAGGAGTTGTTTTCTACAGATCTGTTTAGGGCTTGTTGTTGCAGTGTTGATCAGCATTGACCGTGGTCAACCCTTGGTCGTTTGACCTCAAAATTTTATCGAAATTCCGATTTTGAGAGGTCGTACTGCTAGGCACTAAAATCGAAGCCCTAATCTGCAGCGTTGACTTTCTGTTGTTGTCCTGCGTTGACTTTGGGTTGACCAACATTGACTTGTGATGAGTTGTCTTTGAGGGTTGTGGGTGTGACACTTGGAGGATTGGCTAACTGAGAAAGACCTTGCTGGTTGAAGCATCCTGTTGACTGTCGTAACGCACAATATCTTATATCTTTGCTACACAAAAGGAATTGTAAATCTGATCTATATAATTGGCTTGTCTTTTGTTGATCTATTATTGTGTTCTATCAGCAGTTTACTTTCATGTTTATGGAATTGCTATTTTGTATCGGGCTTAAGAAAGATTGAAGTAAAATTGCATCAAGCATAGAACACCATGGTTATCGAAATTTAACACCAACCCATCCTAAGAGAGGTTTATGAGGCAAGGGATTCCATGATTAAGTCCATGAGAACCATTATTTTTCAAAATGAGTGCCCAGAGCATGAGACATCAATAGAGGTCTTTTTCACTGCCCTATAGGATATTCTTATCAGCAAGTAGGACAAGAATTGCACAACTTTACATTGTTTGGCTCACTCATTGAATCGAAATATTACATCAATGAGTGGCTCAATGGTGGGACTTCACACAGGTTCCTTCCTCACATGGATACGGAGATTTCACAGGGGAGGAAGGATGCATTTAGATGGATATATCAGAATGCATCCCTTGACGAGGTATTGGATGACTTTACAGAGTTTTCTATTGGAACTAGGAGGATTTGGAGGCTACGATGTAATTAGAGATAGGGGGCTAAAAATCCCTATATTTGGTGGGCAATTGATGGGGCAACATGGCCTCCTCTACATCAATTTTCCATGAGGCTCCTCTCTCAGCTTACTTCATCCTCTTGTTGTGGGAGGAATTAGAGCACATATGGGAATCTATATAGTTTGAAGAAAGGCAAGCTTGAGCAATCTGGGGCAAGGCAAAGACAATTGTGTATGTGCACACCAACCTTTGTCTTGTTTACAAGCAAAAGGAGGATTAGTTGAAGCGAAAGAAAAAGACGTGGGATGTGTTTCCTAATGATGTGGATTTGGATAGTAGTGTTAAGTTGGCTTTGGACAACATGGATCTTAATGAACCAATGCTAGAGCTGATCACTTTTGATGATGGTGATCCTCTTGAGGTGTTATCCTCCACACTAGCAAATGCAAAGATAAGATTGGATAAAGAGGAGGATGGAGGAGAGATCAGTGGTGGCAGTGATGTTAATTTTGATGTTCATGAAATGGAGGGCTACTGAAAATGACGAACTATGAGATCCTTCCATCCTGATCTACGGTTCTAGTATCTACCTTGTTTTGTATTTGCCATTGGCATTCCCACCTATAGTAGCATTGACTCAATGAGTCAATATCTGTGTAATACATTTTGATTTTGATCACTTAATGAGAAAACTACAGTCTATGGTTTTAATTTATTGTGTGTTTGTCAATTTATCATCATTGATGTAGTACTAGTTGTATGTATGATTGAATCTATATCATCATCATGTAAATGATTTAGTTTTCTAATTGAATCTTTGTCTATATTTCATTTTTATGTGCAATTCACTAATTTGTTGTATTTTTTATTTTTCTAATATAAATAATGTGTCCTTTGTGTGTTGTTTCCGGGTTCATGTGATACATGTCGAATACTCGTATATACATGTCCTTCGCATCCTATGTCATCATGCAAGGTGACTCAGCTAACAATTGAATGGGCTATCATCTAGAGTTAAGTGGTTGTGATCCTTAATGCCTTTATTGTATATGGCATATGCTTCTAATGTTTTTATGGTTGGAAGCATTTATTTCTTGTATCTTTAATATTAATGGAAAGGATGTGGAACATGTTATTATGCCAAAGAAGTGCACTTTATGGCCTAGGTGGAAGAGATGTGTTACACACATCAACTAAAATGTTAAAAAAAAACGACCAATTTCTAATGTCAATATGGAATAAAACATGGCATTCGACGACTAATGCCAAAAAAGTCCACAAAAAGTAAATAAATAAATAAATTGGCATAGATCCATCTTAATCTCACATCGTTTAAGCCAAGATATTTTCACCTAGGTTTTTTTTCCATTAATAGATCAAGGATTAAGATGAATCTATGTTAGTTTATCATAAAACAGCCATGTACATTTTGTAAAAAAATTATATTGATGCAAGGTATTGTCAATTAAAAGTGATACATACATACATATATACATATACACATACATGTGTGTGTGTGTATGAAGTAATCTATATATTGGTATTTAAGATGGTGCCTTAGAGACTTCAAATGCAAAAGAATCAAACCACCATGTCAACTTTCTTAATGCAGATTAGGAGATCATGGACTTTGTTGATTTTTGGTAGCATCGGAAGTGCTCTAAGTATTCAAATTTGTGGAGAGGCTTCGGCACTGGTATTCCAAATAACCTAGAAACCGTTTGTGAAAATTTCACTTGGAATATGTTTTATTGTAAAAATTAATTATTTTAATGGGGACCTTAAGTCTAAACTTAGGGAAATTAAATAATTAAAGGGTATTAATAAAACAGAGGGAGAATGATCTAGAAAAAGTGAAAATCAAGTCAAGTTATAATCTTAGTCGTTGATTAAAGATTTAATTAAGGTCGTTGATGTCTCAACGAGAAGACTATAAAGGAAGGCTTCAGGGTCATTTGGAAAGACACGCTTAGTGAATCAAGTGATTAAAACATGACTTGATCTTCGTTCTCTAGAAGATTCTCACTCTGTTTTATTAATACCCTTTAATTATTTAATTTCCCTAAGTTTAGACTTAGGTTCCTCATTAAAATAATTAATTATTTTAATAAAACACAAACCGAGTGGAATTTCCACAAACAGTTTCTGGGTTCTTTGGAATACTGATGTCTAATCCTGTTCACAAAATCTGAGACTTGGAACACTTTCCAATGCTACAAAAATCAACAGTGACGCAGTCCACAAAGGTCCCCACGCAGGCCTACGCAGCTACTACATATAGGCAGCACAGAGGGTGTTGGGGTTTCGCCAGTTCAACTACCGGATCAGCTAGGACTTGCAATGTGAGGTAAACTCACAATATTTTTGTCTGTTGTGATTTCTCTGTACTGGATAGCTAGCAAGACATCCAAAGATTGTATTCAGAAATTGTTGCTTAATAATATAAACCCTTAGATCTGTTGCACTGGTTTTCCTGCATTGGGTTTTTCCAGGGACTTAGTCCAAAATAAAGGTGTCATATGTGTGATTTGTTCTTTGCTTAGTTTCCTTGTTTCAGAATCATAAAGTATTAAGTGTAGGTTGCTTCAGTAACTTACTTTAATAATTCATGAAGGAATCTGAATTAATTCTGTAATGTAATTTAAAATATACAAGAAGTAAATTCAACTAGTTGCAGTAGGATACCTGAGATTGTTAGATCTCTGAATTTTCACATGGTATCATAGCGCCTGATGTGAAACAGGAAGAGCAGATCTGAGCACTGAAGTGAAGGTTGAATTGCTGCAGCAGCAGTAGATCGAATCCCCAGAGGGATTGCACATTTCTAGCCAGGAGGGCTAATCTTCGAGGTTGTCCCTCTCTGAGTGAGTCGACAAAAAGGTAAGACTTGCAGATCGAGATCTTGTCGAGACAGAGGGAGCAACGCAGAGCCTTCAGGCATAGCCAGAGGGACACAGTTTTTCTGCAAGCAGTTGTTGGGAAGGGAAGTGTCAGAAGAAGAAGAAGAGCACATAGCGGGGAATTCTTCCTCAATGAGTTCCTTGCTGAGGAATTCAGCATTTCTCATTTGCTTGGCAACTAAGAAGCAGCAGACTTACCAGCTCCATCAAGGAGTGTGTAAGCCAGCCTAGAAGATGCACAGTAGGGAGAAAGAGGAAGCAATTCGATAGTTTTCGGCTGAGATGGCATCTCATGGTTTTAGAGATCAAGATCGATTGGAGGGATCCTCCAACTACGTAATCTGGATGGAAAAGATCAAATTCCTTCTGGATGGATATGATCTCAAGACATTAATGTGGTTGTTGTGCCTACAGATCCGAATCAGAACAAAAAGTACAAGTCTGATATGGCAAAGGCCAAGAGACTTATCCTTGATGGTGTCAAGGATCATATAGTCTCGCATATAGTTGGCAAGAACACGGCCAGGGTGGGAGGCCTTCGCCCTGCTATACGAAGGATCTTCCGAGCAGCGGAAGATGTACTTGGAGCAGAAGCTCCGGATGATCTAGATGCAGAAGGGGGAGTGCATTAATACATATTTAATGAGACTTCAGGAGATTCGAGACCAGTTGGCAACCGTGGGATCCACCCCAACTGCTGCAACTATGGTGAGGTTGGCCCTTAACGCAGTCCCCGAGGAGTGGTAAGTTTTTGTCTAAAGTGTCTTGGGAAACGCAACCTTCCTAGTTGGGAGCAGATGTGGGCAGCACTTCAAGAGGAGGAGCTGAGAAGAGATCTAGTCAAGTGCAAGCTTGACGGTAGCAGTGAGAGCGGATCGAAGAATCCGGAGGAGAGGAGAATGCCGCACTCGCATCGAAGGGGCAGCAAGGGCAGCGGAAACAAAAGAGAGATGTTTCGAAGGTGAAATGCTTCAGATGTGGTGATATAGTCCACTTTGCATCACAGTCATTTGAAGAAAAAGGACAAGAATGAGAAGCACGATCCAAAAGTTGCAGCTGCAAAGATCGAGCAGGATGAATTTTCCACGAATGCCCACACTTCTCCGGGAGAGAAATGGGGCGACATAGAACTATAAGTTCTCCTTGAACTTCAGTTGGGCAGGATCCTTGAGGAGCCCACCTCTTGGATCACAACCTTGCTACGGGTGCCCATGATCAGCAGTAGCGGGATGGAGTAGTTTTCAGTGGGAGATGAGGATTGATGGAGCGACAATTGTAGTAGGTAGCAGCGCCTACTTCTGGAGCAGCACAGTGCAGAGTAGCAGCAGCGTAGAGCATAGCAGAGCAGCAACAGCGCAGTGCAGAGCAGTGCAGCGTAGTGTAGAGCAGTAGCAGCGCAATGCATCAGAGGAACAGCACAGTAGCTATCAGCATTCAATGTCTTCAGCACCGAGGTGCATCCACTGAACGCTTGTTCAGTTTGGGTGGTTTTCATTTGCTTCTCTCAGCAGCTGAGTTGCAGTGCAAATGCAGTGGCAGTGCTAGTAGCATAGCAGATGCAGTACTTGAGAGGGGGCTGTAGTACGGATGCAGCAGTGGCAGTGGCAGTGTCATGGGCAGCAATACAGTTGCAGTAGCAGTGCAGTAGTTGGTGGACAGCTTGTCAGACATGAGCAGCACAAAAGATGCTTCAGGGTCAGAGCAGTATGCAGCAGGCATGTTGTTAGAGCACTTTCTTCGCTAAGAGGGAGCGTCTATTTTTGGTAGCATCGGAAGTGCTCTAAGTCTCCAAATTTGTGGAGAGGCTTAGGCACTGTTATTCCGAAGAACCCAGAAACCATTTGTGAAAATTCCACTCGGAATATGTTTTATTGTAAAAATTAATTATTTTAATAGGGACCCTAAGTCTAAACTTAAGGAAATTAAATAATTAAAGGGTATTAATAAAACAGAGTGAGAATGATCTAGAAAAAGCGAAGATCAAGTCAAGTTATAATCTTAGTCATTCATTAGAGATCTAATCTCGGTCGTTGATGTCTCAATGAGAAGACTATAAAGGAAGTCTCGAGGGTCATTTGGAAAAACACACCGAGTAAATCAAGTGATCGAATTCTTCTGACGGAACAGTGCTCGGACGAAGATCAGATCTAAGTGATTCCAGTGCAGTGAGGGGCAGTGATAATTAATGGTCGGAGGATCTTCTCTAAGACCAAGAATAGTAAGCAGAACCAGCAAAGGAAGCAGCGTAGCCTACAGAAGGTGTGACGCAGCCCCCAGAAGGGGTGACGCAGGCCCATGCAGAGGCAACGCAGTTTTTTTGAGAGATAGTCCGAGATTCGCTGGGAGATGAGGGTTCTGAGTCGGGAGGGCTGGAACTCGACTTTCAGAGGAGCAGACCGATCCGAGAGAGGAGGCGACACAGTCCCCATGCAGGCCCACGCAGCAACTGCGCAGAGGCTGCACAGAGGGTGTTGGGGTTTCGCCAGTTCAACTGTCGGATCAGCCGGGACTTGGAGTGTGAAGTAAACTCACAATATTTTTGTTTGTTGTGATTTATCTGTATTGGATAACCAGCAAGGCATCCAGAGATTGTATTTAGAAACTGTTGTTTAATAATATAAACCCTCAGATTTGCTGCAGTGGTTTTCCCGCATTGGGTTTTCCCGGGGACTTTGTCCAAAATAAAGGTGTCATGTGTGTGATTTGTTCGTTGCTTGGTTTCCTTGTTTCAGAATCATAAAGTATTAGGTGTAGGCTGCTTCAGTAACTTACTTCAATAATTCATGAAGAAATCTGAATTAATTCTGTAATGTAATTTAAATTTTACAAAATAGGAGAAGTAAATTCAGCTGGTTGCAGTAGGATTCTAGAGATTGTTAGATCTAGGAATTTTCACAAACTTGTGGTCTTTGTCTGGTATTTTACAATTTAAAGAGAAAATAGAGAGCACTATTCAAAACAAACATGAACATCGAAAACCATCGATGTGACAACATTACCTTTTGAGTAATAAAGAAGCCTATTGACCCTAAATCTGAAAGTAGGGTTCACTAAAGATTCTAGTGTCATGGGGTAGTATTTTATTATAAAATATTTTACTATAAATATACATACAAAAAAAATATAATATTCAACCAAGTTCAAGTATTCCATGCACAACAAAACTTTCAGAACACACCATATTAAGGTCAGTGATGTAGTATTCACTTTGTAAAGATCATCCTTGTTGAAACATAACAACGGCCGGACAAGAAGAATGCCACGATCAGCACAGGTACCACTGTAATCGGAGAACACCTGACATACAAACGCCATGCCAGCAAGCCCAGCTACACCACTGTGACGCGAAAGTCTCAGCACCAGCAACTCAGCCTATATAAGTCACAAAGTTATCCATTGAGTAAATGAAACTTCCAATTCACAATAAAACATCTCATTAAATTTTGGCTCCGCTAAATCTGTTTCATTAAATGCAACATGTTATTCACCTAGAAAAATAATAATTTGTAAATGTCTAACAGTCAAACTTGAACATAAAATTATGAAACCTAAAATGTCATATTGTGAAAGAAGATCCTACTTTGACTTGTATATAATCACCTCTAGGGAAAAATGATAAAACCTTCTCCTTTCCTTGGCCCTCTTTGCCTCCAACCCCCATCAAGCATATAATGATATAACAAATAAGATAAAATAATCAGATTAATGTTCAACGAATAAGGCAATGGGACTGAAGAAAAAGGTACAATCAGATTAGCATCTGCAGGAGTATCTGAGGCTATTCTGGAAGCATAAAATAAAACTAATCTAACAGATACATGAAAAATAAAAGAAAGAACAAGATCAAGTAACGACAGAGAAAAAGAAAGAGGAGAAGGAGCAAGATATAACAGCAAGGCCTAGCTCAATATCAGCATCATCAATGGAAATGTGAGTAGAGAACAGAAAAGGAAAGGAGAATCTGGCTATGAATCAAGATAATCCACAATGGAAGCAAACACATGAGATAAGCATGTTCAAAGGAGGGATCAAATGAGACTTGATGTGTATCTAAATACAAGCACTGGAAAGGTTGTTGCAATTCACAGCATAATCAATGGGATCAAATGTATTTAAGACAAGATAATAAAGATCAGATAAGATCATTTTATTTATGTACACTGCATGACCACAAAAGTAGGTGAATAGGACTCAAAAGTACATCCAGCATAGATAAATAGTGCTAGTGAAAAGGAAACACCCATCAAAAGCAGGTAAAGATAAAGATCTAAGTAGCAAGCAAAAGCAAGAGATACAAAGTACATGAAAAATGCATAAAAACTCAGCAATATAAAGTAAAAGAGAGATGAAGTAAAAAAAGGCATGTTGCAGCTAGAAACTGAAGCCAAGTGAGGGAAGTGAGAGGTAAGCCCCTCATTCATGTCAAATGTCATTGTGAAGGGGTCAATGCATGGTCGGATAATGTCATATGGATGATGTTTGGGCCCCAGACCTGGCTGCAAGTTCCTGGGAGGAGCACTACAGTGAGAGGGTCCATTTTTCTTCACACCCAAGTGCATGGGGAAGAAGCTCCAGATGGATGACTAGCTGCTCAACTAGGCCTGGAGGATAGTACTGTGTGGAGGGGGCACCTTTGGAGTACCCTGGTGCTGATCCCTTTGCTGGACTGGTCGTGTCTGTCCTGGGGTCTGCAGTGGCAGATTTGTCAACTTGGCAAAACCCTTGCATTCTCACAAGACACAAAACAACCTCCAATGTAACATAAAAAGGGTAAAGATTGCATGGCATGGAAATGTTAGTAGCAGTCCCTCACCATGAGGACAACATAACATCATAATACACCCAACAGCCTTAAAAGATAAGAATGTAAATGCCAAATCCTTGAGGGGGTTCCCAGACACAAGGGAATAAGAATGAGAATAACAATTGCAGCAAATAATAATCAATGTCTGTCCAGCATTTTGCTTCACATATTTATGAATCAGCAAGAGGTACGTGTTTTGGGAAAAGATGCAAAAACGAGATGAATATTTGATACATATTACTAATTACATTTCTCAGGTAAAATATTAATGGATTTGATTTGTATTTTTTGCAAACATATGCACATTTACACAACCACCTATATAATTAGGGGAGTCAAGTACATGGCAAATTCTAATAAGTAACAGATTGCAGAATATTATTGTAACTAGGAGACGCCATAAGGCACTTTAATGCAAAGCTACCTTTTCTAGCCAATGGAGCTTTTATGCCATTTCACAATCAGCCAGGGTTCATTAAGAATACAATCTTCAATTCTAAGAGAATCTTTGGAGTCTTCAGGCTCGCCTAGAAGACTTTCCAGCTCCTCATTTTGCTCCATTTCTGGACCATCTCAATTTGGTATCAGAGCCTCACAATCAAAGGTCATATCAAGCTGTGGCAGCAGTTTTAACTCTCTACAATTCTACAGTCTTGGTCACTTCACTTGCAATGTTATCAGAACCGAACCGGTGATCGAACCAGAAAACCCTCTGAACCCGGAACGGATTGGAACCGGACCAGAACCAGTTAAAAAAACCAGACCAAAAAAATGGTCAACCAAAAACACATAAAATATTCAAATTTTAAAGAAAAACATATATATTCATGTGCATCCATAGAGATCCAAACAATTTATACACAAAAAAGCAAAAGTTCTCATTTATATGGCACGAAAGGGTGCACATAACCAAAATAGCATCCAGTGCAATCCATCTTTGAACCAAAAATACATTAACAAACAAGCTCTAGATGGCCTCTAACATCCAAAAAAAAATCACGCTATAAAAAATACCTACATATCATCAAAATCATTCCCCTGTATTGGGATCTTCATCATCAATATCACCCTCTAAGCATTAAAATAAGATAGAAAAAACGTAGCATGTCAAGTCAGGTTTTATTTGAGTGATGGGTACATTTTCCTTTATCTCTAAAATAGATGAAACTACCTCTTGCCAATGCCTCGTGTCAAAATTCCATGAAATGCAGCAACTGGAAATTATTCTTCTAACTGGTTAATTATTAAGCAGTTAATTTGCTACAGTAAACAACAAATAATTCACACTGCAATTTCTTCACCATAAAAAATACTACAAAAGAAAAAATAGGAACTGAGAAAATAATGCACACACACAATAAAATTTGACACCATTATTTTTGGACAATTGTCTCCGGAAAAACCCAACTTGGGAAAACCGGTGCAGCAGAAGAGGGTTTTATTATTATGCAGCAGTGAATAATCTAAGTACAATCTGGACGTCGAAAATTGGTAAACCTCAGCAAGAAAATCTGGCAAAGCTATTGAGGAAATTTCTCCCTGATCCACAGGAAATCCCGACACAACACCACTCAGAAAATTTAGATGTCCCAAACTCATGCCCAAGCTTCTGTGCAGATTTTGCGCAACCTGTAACTCGCACTCCTTGAATCTGCCTCTAAGTCAGATGTTTTTCCTCTTGTTGCTGCTAGAAGTGATCTTCTGGCCCTCTCGAAAATGTTCGTGGCCTCTGGAAGCTGAATCGACCCCCTACTCAACCAACTCGATCTCCCACTCTGAAGCTTGCTGCACAGTCCCTACACAGCCTCTAGTGGAATAACTCGGCCTCCTACTATTGCCTCTCTAGAACTGGAAATCTTCCTCAAGACTCACTATCTTTGCTCCCTCTTTGTCTTTGCTTCCCTTCTGGCTCGAACTCTCTCTGCTTAGTTGTTGGATGTTCGATTTGCCAAGGAAATCGACCTCTCAGCGTATCTAGCTCCAACCCTATCAACCTCTTCCTATAATCTCTCGTTGGATCACCAACGACCATGACTAAATCCTCATCAATGGCTAAGATCATCTCTGAGTCAATCCATGTGGATTTCTAGAGAAATCTCACATTTCTCAATTAATTCTTGTTACTTAATCACTTTTCCTAAGTTAGACTTAGGAAATATTTAATTATTGATTAATTAACTTAATTGAGTCATCTTTATGTATTTTCTCCTGAAACTCTTTGTCCGGTACAATCTCATCTATGGCTAGAAGGTCATCTCTAATTCTAGCTATCCTTACAAAGAAGAAAGCCACAGTGTCATCTTTAGTCATTTTTGTGGTCCTTAGGAACTACCCGACAGGTTGGAACAACTAAGAATAGGGAGCTCGCACCAGACAGATTTACCAAGGTGTCTGGGCAGTTTGAGGTCGTTAAAAGCGCTAAAAGTGTTGGTTCTCATTGAATGCCTCTCTCTATGGCGCATCTTACCTGACCAAATTGCAGGGCAAGGGACCAATATCGAAGTTTTCGTTATAAGGCGTTGTCCAATTAAAAATTTTAATTTTAAAAAGCAACAGACCATGCATTGTGGCATAAGTGTCTTAAGAGATTTAACTTTGAGTGGCATAGGGATAACTGAGATATACATTCCCAAAGGTGTTTTACCTAGCCTAGAAACTCTCGATCTTTCAGAAAATAGGGAACTGGTGAATCTTAAAGACTTACCGTCAACATTACTAAGTGTGAATCTGCAAGGGTGCTGGTCATTGGAGACATTAATAAACCTTTCAAATCTGGTAGACCTCAAATTCCTTAGCGTAAATCGATGCTTTAAGCTGGAAACCTTGAACATTGAAGGTCTCACATCGTTGGAAGAGATTCGAGCGGAGGCATGCAGGGAGCTCAACACCATACAAGGTTTGAGTCAGCGACAACGGTTGAAGTATCTCCGCATTTCAACAAATATATGTTTTTAAGTTGGACTAATTCTATTAAGCAAAAATATGATACAAGATGGTGATACAATCAAGAGAGACAGAAAACCGGCAACCGGCAATGATAGGACTATCAACCTCGGTTCCGGAGGAGAGAAACAAGCAAAGTACTACAACCAAAGACTGAGAAGCTAAAAAACTGATCTCTACCCAGAATGGGTAGAGGTCTCAACACGAAGCTTTTTCCCTTTCCTGTTTTTAACTTTGACCCATCCATCCAGGGGCGTATGAGCAACAATAACTTGAAGACTGGGGTGCTCCGAGAGGAGCCCCTCCTTTTCAGAATCAGAGGAAGAGGTCAAATGAGCACGTTTCTGGGCGATGGCTATGTCGGAGGAGTGTGCCGGTCCATCGTTGGGAGGAACCCCAGCTGGAGGGGCATGATCCAAATCTGCATCGCTGGCTTCATCTTCAGAGCAAGAGGATTCAGAATCCACAGCAGGAGGTGGAGAGCAAGGAGCCCATCGTTTGGATTTGTGCTTGGAGAGGTTCTCCTTTTTCTTTTTTGCCGAAAGAGAAGGGCAGGTGGACTGTAGATGCCCTGTTTGGTGGCAGTGGCGACAGCGGAAGGCTGTATTTTCGTAGTCTAGAGTCTGGGTCCAGACAAAGTCGTTTATTTTAAGAATGATTTGGTCTGGGAGTCCCTTGCTTAAGTCCACCTCCACACATATTCTGGCATATGTGTAGAGACCTACTCTTTCCCTCCTGTAATCTCCCGTAATGAAACTGCCCAAGGAGTTGCCTATAGCTTTGTAGACTGCAACATGCCATAAGTGGACAGGTAGGTTTGGAAGTCTGATCCACACAGGTGTCCTGGTGATGACCGCGGTTGCCGGGTCAAAATCTGGAAACCAAGGCGTTAAGAAAAGCCCTGCAATTCCCATGAACCAAGGGCCTTCTTCTAAAGCCTTTTCATAATGCTTATTGTCATCAAAAAGAACAATGAAATATCCTTTTGAACAGAAACTGACCTTACAATGATGTGTCCAGTTTGCATGAACCCAAGCATAAAGGTCCTGAGATCGCGGCCACAGTCCGTTGAATCTGCAAATGATGGCTCTTTCTGCATATTCTTGAAGTTGATTTATGGGATCCGCAAGGGAAATATCGATAGTGGGAACTTCCTCTGATTTGTTAACCAAAAAAGGCTTGGATTTAAGAGCTTCCGAGGGTCTGGGGATCTCAGAATGTACTGCCTCCTTGTAAGAGAAGGGAGGAGCGGAGGACGACTGTCCCGCTGCACCCCCTCTCAAACGAAGGGATAACACCAAAGAGTTGTTCCTGTTAATGCTGTAAGAAGAGATGGGTAGAAGATCTTCAAGTTGTTTCCCTTGAAAGAGAAATCTCTGAAGGCCAGAAGGGATTCCAGTCCGCCGTTCAAGAATCAGCTTGAGATCCAACACCAAATCTTTGGAACAGACCCATTGTAGGATGGTATTGCCTGTTGGAAGAGAGATTTGGATCTGAAAAGATTCAAAGAGGTTCCTGGACACAGTGTCCGGAATGCATGAGCTGCCGAGAGCAAGTCTGCCTTGGCTTTGATGGGGAGGAACTTTCCCCATCAAAAAGAAACTGTCAATGCTGGGCAGAGACAGAACCGAGACAGAGCACTGGGAAGGAGGGAGAAAGAAAATCCAATCGATCTTCTCCTGCCTGAAAACACAATCTCTGCAATTTTTAAGATGCAGTCGCTGCCGTCTTTTAATACCTGCAAGAAGCATCAGCCAAGTCAAATCTGCAGAGCAGGACCTGAGCGGAGCTGATGATGCAGGACAGATGACCTTCGAGGTCCAAAGCGGCATGAGATCCTTCGGAGTGGGGTATGCTGTGGCTGGCATCTTAGCTGGGCGAGAAAGCAATTTTTCCAGGCTTCCGGCATTATAACCATTCTTATTTCTACCACCATGACGGCTCACAGCGCCAGAGCCCCAATAGTAGACTGGAGGTAGAGGGAAACGCATGCAGAGAGGCAGGGTGCTCGGCCCCATGCCGCCCACTGACCCGCAACTAGTTTTCAATGAAAGATAACTCGGAATGACGACAACCGAAATGGCCACAAGCTCGCAGGGACTCTCGGCCCTCGCATTATTCTTGCCGTCCAGGGGCAACAAACAAGCGTTTGGTATTGAAATAGCGAAATAAAAATCAAAAGATACCAGATACGGGTGCGAGGAAACTGGAACAGGCCAAGATTCAAGCCCATAGCGAGCGATGGAAGGAAGGGGGTCTCTGGAGGACGGCGCCGTGAAAACCAGTGCCCAAGCTCCGCAGAAGTCCAGTGCATGTCCAAAGCTCGGAGGCAGCCCACTCAAGGAATCGAAAGCAATGTAAACCGAAGTACCAAGCCCTTCTAGTGCACAACCAGGAGGAGCCGTAGGCCAGCGCCCGGCAGAACCAGAACTGCAGAACCCACTGCAAAATGTAGCTCTTGCTCTCCATAAGAGCTCTCCCGGTAATGATCTCATAAAGCTGAAAAGGTTGGACAAAGATGAATTAAATACTCATGTTATTTGGAATGACATTTGCAATTTTTTGGATATGTATGGGACAAGATTTTCGTTTATGCCTTCTACCATTACTGCCATAGCCAATATTTCTAACTCTCTGAACTTCACCTTATCTGCATCACTAGATTCTTTAGTAGGTTTCTTTACTTTTCCTCTAACCAAATCCAATACTTTGTTCTTTTCAAGGATGAGGTCAATTTTCTTCTTCCATGACCTGTAATTTGAGGCTCCTTCTTATTTGTTTTCTCCCTTTATTGTGTTAGATATTGTTCTTGAAGATAATAAGCTTCTTCTCTTATAAGGTCTCGTTTTATGATCCCTTGATCAACTTCTTTGAGATTCCTTTCTTTCAATAGATCCTTAAATTGCCTTTTTCCTCCTCCTTCATCAAAGCTCTGATAACATGTTAGAAAATCAGAAAGGCAAAACTATTTTCTTATACTCGATAATTACTTGTGATATTCTTGTGATTTTAATAACTTTTTGTGTTCTTATTTTATCTTAATTCATCAAGCAATTACCAAAACAGAAGCACAAAGATCAAGGACACCAGATGTAAGCGGATAGCCAAGGAAAAACCCCACTCTAGGGAAAACCCAGTCAACAACTCCTCCTTCAATAGTTTTTCCTGAGATAATCCAAGACTCTTGACTTAGACACAGACTTCCTCCACACCAAGTCAACCCTTCAGATGATTACTCTTCTAGTGCAAACTTCGACCTGATTGCAGCAGCAACAGCAATACTTCGATGCAGTAGTACCTTCGATCTAGCAACTTCGATCTCTATGCAAGAATTTCGTCGTGAAGCAGCACTTCACTAAATGCAGCAACAACTTCGACCTAGCAGCAGCAACTTCGACTTGGCAACAACTGGCAATAGCAATAACTTCGACTTGACAAAGAGACTTCGATATTCTAGAGAAACCCACACGAGAGAGAGAGAGAGAGAGAGAGAGAGTCCAAAACTTTGATCTTGACATTTTCTTCCTTCTTTCCCAACTTCGCACTCTTTCTTGGCCTTCTTCCTGACTTCACACTTTTTCTAGCTCTTTCTTAGATATCGAACTAGTGTGAGTGAGTGAGCTCCAAATGAATTTGAATTGCTTCAATATATAGGCTTCTGATGAGGTCGAATTGCCCAGATTGAGGTCAGCTTGATCTCCTTGAGGCTAACTTGGTGTGGAGGTGACATAATTCATTTTTGAATCAACAATAATCCTTTTTACACGATTCAAAAGCCCAAGAAGGGTCTCTTTTAATGTACAATGACTCTATTAACTTCAAATAAATCTTAGAAGTCCTCAATGGGGACTTTGACCTAAAACATGATGACACAAGCATGAAACCCATGCTTTAATAAGTCATTGTAATAATAATTAAATTTTCTTCTCATTCTTTTTCATAAGTACATTTCATTATGATTTAAATACAATTATGAAGACTGGACCTAGTTACATTCTTCAACACATCTCTCCCTCTTAACCAAATAAGAGATATCCACCAATCCGAGCATGCTCCTAAAATAATCTAACTTCTTGTTGGGAATAGATTTCGTCAATACATTAACTACTTGTTCATCTGTTGGCACCTACTGTAGCTTCACGACCCCAACCAGTATCAAACTTTTTAATGTATATGTTCTTGTATGCTAGCACAAAACTTCAGGGTCTTCAACTATTCTGATGTTTCTTATGTCATCACCTAAGTCACCTGACACGGGACACGATGGACACGCGGATTCAAGTGTCGGACACAGACACAGTGACCCCCTGGAACAGGACACGTCCAGACACATAATCTATTATTTTATTAAATCTATATATATGTATATTAAAAATTAGATATTTCTTACACAAATTCATACAAATTCATTGATTCAAACATAGATCTTCATCTAGATGTAAGTTTTACAATGATACATCATACAATCGTACAAAGTAATAGACATATTCATCAATGATCCAAAAGGAGAAAGAAAAGATATTGTAGTTTTCTCATTAAGTCATCAAAATCAAAATGTGATACATAGGTAGTACAATGCCAATGGAAAATAGAAATAGAAAATACAAAACAGCTACAAGTCTACAAGACTACAAGCCTCAAGGAAGTGCCACAGTCGGTAGCTCATGAGTCATCAATCCTTGTCATCATAATCAACATCATTGTCCTCATCACGATCATCGTGCTCACCACCGCTCTCCTCTATTGCATCCTCCTCTTCTCTATCCAATGTCATCTTTGCATCTGCTGGTGTGGAGGATGACCCCTCTACTGTATCACCATAATCAAATGTGACAGGGTTCTAGCACTGGCTCATTGAGACCCAAGTTGGCCAATGCCAACTCAACGTTGATGTCTAAACCCATATCATCAGGAAAGACATCCCACATCTTTGTCTTTCCCTTCAACCAATCCTCCCTCTACCTGTAAATAAGACGAAGGTTGGTGTGCACATACACCATTGTCTCTACCCTGGACTGCTCAAGCCTGCTCTTCTTCACACTATACAAATTCCCATGTGCGCTCCAATTCTTCTCACAACAAGAGGATGAAGTCACCTGAGAGAGGAGCCTCATGGCTAACTGCTGTAGAGGAGTGCTTGTTGCCCCATGAGTTTCCCACCAAGAATAGGGCTTCTTAGCCCCCCTGTCTCTAATCACATCATAGCCTGCAAATCACCCAGTGCCAGTGGAAAACTTTGCAAAGGCATCCTCCACCTCATCAAGGGATTGCCTATCCTAAAAAATCCTCCTGAATGATCTTTCCTCCCTTGTGAGATTTCATCATCCATGTGAGGAGGGAATCTACGGGAAGGTCCACCATTCAGCGACTCATGGCTATAGTGATTAGAGACAAGGAGTGAGCCAAACAATGTAAAGGTGTACAATTCTTGTCCCATATGTTGACAAGAATATCCTGTATGCTAGTGAAGAAGGCCTCTGGTGATGGCTCATACTCGAGGCACTGAGTATGTAAAATAATGTTCCTCACAGACCCAACCATGGAATCCCATCCCTCATAAACCTCTCCTAGGATGGGTTGGTCTGTATCTACAAATCGAAGCAAGGAAATAATAGGGTCCATGATCTGAATAAGTAGATCTACCCTCTCCCACTAGGCATCATCCAACAATGTGTCTTTCCCCCTTTTTGGGCCTGCTTGATTTGTCTTTCTCAAAAAAAATCAAAACTCTAAAATAACCATGGCCCTAAGAATGGTCTTGACCTCCCTCAACCTCTTCAACATGATGAATGAAGAGGCAAACCGTGTATCCGCAATCTTCAACAATGATAGATTGGTGTACTCCTTGTAGATAGTGAGGGCATTTGTATGGTTTTGTACAAAGTTGCGGATATGTCGTGCATCCTCAAAAATGCTTCCAATCCAAAGCGCATCAGTGGCAATAGATTTTAGTGCTAAGTTCAATGAATGGACAATGCAAGGTGTCCAAAATATTTATGGATATTTAGCTTCCACAATCATGCCAGCAGCCTTGCAAACAGGTGCATTATCTGTAATGATTTGCACACAAGAATCGACACCTACATCTTCAATAACATTAATAAATAACTCACCCATATATTGTGCATCCTTGTATTGTCCAAGTGCATCCACTTATTTCAAGAAAACTAGACCATTCAAGGAAGACACCATGAAGTTGATGAGTGGGTGTCATGTTGGATCTGTCCATCCATCAAAAACAATGCTAACCCCAGATGTTGACCATGCTAATTTAATAGGCTCAAGCATTTTGTCCACCTCTGTATTTGCCTTCGTCAACAATGTGGTTCTAAGTTTCTCTGACCCAGGAGGCACATACCCTAATGGAGTTGTTTAAGTTAGGCACATCTCAATAAATAGAGGTGAACGTGCAACATTGAAGGATGAAGTTCTGATAGAAAAAAAATGCAATGGTCAGATCAAGCTCTTCCCACTTCTCTTTCTGGAAAATCTTATCCATTGGACCAAGTGCAGTTGCCTTTCTTTTTGTTGCTTGTCCCCCACTAGAATTCCCAAATGGGAATGTGTTGTTTCCTTTCCTCAAGAATGAAAGGGGATCATCATTCTTGTTTTGTTTTGATTTTGACGCCACATTTGCCGCACCAACAAATGCCTCTCTGTCCATTTCCTTCCTCTTTGCTAAAGGCACCTGTGGAGTTGCCTCCTCCCTTTGCCTTGTTGCCTGGCCCTGGCTCTCTTGTCACATATTTCCACAATAGATATTTGGGGTCTTGAATTTGTTTTCCCTGAACATTTGAAGTTGTTGTTGCAACCCCACTTCCAATAGATGGAATACTTGCCGACCCTGATGAAATGGGGACAGGAGGGGCATCTCCAATGGGGACAGTCTTCCCCTTTCTTTTCTCCGGATAATTAGCAAAGTAAAAAAACACTTTAGAGCGGACTCACTTTATGATAAGGTCCCAAGTCGCCTAGGCCTATTACAAATCTTGTTTCATCATGCTAGAAACATTTTTACAATTCCCCGCAGGGTTGTGGAATTTGAATATAGGATGTCGACAGAGGAGAGAGAAAGGGGCTAGGATGCATAGCTGACTTCTGGAATTTTGAAAAAAATTGATGTACGCCTAGTGTCTTGGGCTATGGAATCTTCATAACATCAACTAGGTGCAACTCAGCGGTCACTACACCCTTGCACACATCATGTTGGTCAAATGCACACTATGGCAGTCCTGTGGTTATCTGTTGAAGTACTTCCCAATGATGCAAATGCCCCATGCGTCGGTGCCAAAGCTCCCCTGCATCTCTACCCTGCACACTTCCTGCCTTGCTGCTCAAGGTTGCACATGTCTCAACCTACAGCCTGTAAAGATTCTTCATCCTCACACTAATATGCTTCATGGATCCAAAAGCTAACTGCTTAACGTAAGGCTTACCTCAGCTAAAAATAACATCATAGACCTTGTGTGAAAATTCCTTGTGATGCAGCAACTAGAATTTATTCTTCTAACTGATTAATTATGCAGTTTATTTGTTCCAACAAATAACGAATAAATCACACTGCAATTTCTTCACAATAAAAATGTTGCAGAAAATAAATTGGAAACTGAGAAAAGAGATGCACACAATAAAAGGACAACAATATTTTTGTGTTGAATCTCTAATTAAACTGAGAGGGGGGGGTGAATCAGTTTAATACATTCCTGATCTTTTAAACTTTTCACTAAACTTATTTACACCTTCATTTCAAACTCTATTTGATGTGAGAGTAATTTTAGAATGTAATCAGAAAGTATTAGTTTAATAGAGCAGTAGACTTAATATGAGAGCAGCAGGTATTAAGCAAATAATACATATCAGATCAATACATAAATATCATGCACAGAGACACCAGATATAAGTGGAAACCCATAAAGGAAGAAAACCACATCTTATTATTGTTGTGATGCAAAGGCAAGCTCCAACTCCCTCTCACCACTGTTTTTCTGCAGGCACCAACCTACAGGAGGCTCCTACCTCAATTCTGCAAGCTACAACTTGCAAGGAAGCGCCAACTCCCTTCAATTTTCTGCAGGCACCAACCTACAGGAGGCTCCAACCTCAGTCAGCTACAACTGACAGCTATCAAGCTGCAACTTGATAGGGAAGCTCCAACTTCCTCATTTTCTAAAACTGAATGTTTGCTAATTTACCTCAGATATCAGCTCTGTTCTGTAGCTTCTCTTAATCTTCTCTGCCTTCTATATTTTGCATTCTCTCTATATATGCTCTCTCCCTTGCTCTAAAAAAAAAACTCTATCTGCATATCAAGATGATATTATTTATAGATTTCCTCACATGACTGTTTGTATTCTACTTGGAATTCGAAATGGAAAGTCATGTCTCTTTGCCTTCTGCCTTCTTACTCCTTTTATCAGCTTACTCAGAAATTATAACTGTAGGTGTCAATTTTAACATTACAGTGGGAGTTTTTTTTCTCTCGGAGACTTGCCAATGCATCACAAACAATAAAAACAATTAAAACATTTGCATTCGAATTACAATGTGAACTCTAGCTCACTCATTTTGTCTCTTGGCTTGCTGCGCATTTGTCTTTTATCTAACTGTCTCTTTGTCCCTTTTTCTTCTCTGTATGCCTTTCTGTTTATGGCTGCTGCGTAACTCCTGAATTTATGAACTGCATATTTATTTTATTTTTATACCAGCGCTTTATATATAAATGAAGCTGCTGACTGTAATTCAATCCTTTACACGCAGCAAGTGTGTTGTTGATGTGGCGAGTTTCGCAGGCCGGAACATACATATATTACAATTGTATTACATTAATAATCGCCCTCCCATTATGCTGAGGCCCGTGGGTCTACAGACCACGCGGCATGTTTTAATACAACCGCAACCATGTTTTATATATATCACAGCAATTATTTTATATAAACAATCGCCCTCCACCTTAAGCCGAGGCCCGTGGGTCCACAGACCACGCGGCATTTTTCAATACAATCGCAACAACTTTATATATATATATATATATTTATATATAACAGCGCCTTCAAAAATTTCCGTTTGCGATTAGAACTGGAACTCAAACACTTGTTAATCATAGTTAATAAGCCCATCGGGTCTGGGCTTCAATCAAATGCAATCGGGGCGCATAATAGAAAAGTTCTGATTGCGATCAGAACACGGATGCGATTTGCATATATCAACTCCCGCTTATAACTGGATCGGGTCCGCCACTTCAATCGCAGCATTTTACAAAGCCGAGTGATTGGAACTCGGATGCGATTAGCAATTAACTGTGGTACATAACTCGATCGGGTCCGCCACTTCAATCGCAGCGTTTTACAAAGTCGTGCGATTGGAACTCGGATGCGATTAGCAATTAACTGTGGTACATAACTCGATCAAGTCCGCCACTTCAATCACAGCGTTTTACAAAGTCGTGCGATTGGAACTTGGATGCGATTAGCAATTAACTGTGGTACATAACTCGATCGGGTCCGGCATTTCAATCGCAATCGCAACTTTCTGTTGCGATGTTCCGCTGCCCTTGCGATCTCCGATTGCGATTGGGTGAGGGTCCCACTTTATATTACTTCCTTTCCATTGATCATAACACGCTCCACTTAAATATATATCAATCTATATGCCTTGGACCATTGCAGAATATGAAATGCGTGACATTTATATGTATTGTGATGGATATTATATATATATATATATATATATATATATATATGTGTGTGTCCGCCAGCGGGTTAGGCGATTCCCGGAATAATGTTTATGAATTATGTTAATTCTATACCGTCGGTTGGAGTGTGCGATTCCCGGAATTTGGTTTTGCATTATATGCGTAACGCCCGGCTTGGGGTATGATTCTTGGAATTATATATCTGTCCTCCGGGTTGGGCGATTCTCGGAATTATAACAGCTCTCTGCCTCTGTCTCTGCCTCTGCTCCGCCGATTGGAGAGTGCGATTCCCGGAATTTTGTAACTGCTCTCTGCCTCTGTCTCTGCTTCTGTCACTCTGCCTCTGTCTCTATCTTCCGATAACGGTTCTTCACTGTGCTTCTATGACTGTTACATTTTGACTTTCTTCTTGCTGCCTCTATTACTTTCACTATGCCTCTTTTCCCTTCCTTTGCTACAGCGCTGCCTCTTTTGCCTGAGTGCTGCCGCCTTTGCCTGAGTGCTGCCTCCTTTGCCATCAATGACAATATTTCCAACAGTCTCCCCCTTTGGCATTGATGGCAATCCACTTTCTCTGTTTGCTTTCTCTTTCTCTTGTTGCTTGCTCTTCCCGTTTGCTATTTGTTCTTCCTCCCCCTTTGACATCAATGGCAAAGGATGACTCCTCATCCCTCCGTATGGGTTCTGTCGTTGTATTTCCTTTCTCTGAGTTACGTTTAGGTCCTCTTCTGCCGAAATTGGACTATGTTGTGTTTCATTTGTAGTGCCTGTAATATGTGCTAGATTGCAGACAGAGATGATGCATTTTACGATTGAAAGGTTCTTGTTGCTTCTGAATGCTGATAATATTGATAATGTTGATCCTGTGGACTTGTTTTATGCTTATCTTGCTGGCTGTTCTCCCCCTGGAATGATATCTTCGTTTTGTTCTCCCCCTGAGACTGTACTTTCTCTTCATATTAGAGAATAGTATCTACATATACTACCCCTAGTTTGTCTCTCAAGTATTCGAATGGTTCTCTGGCAAGTGGTTTGGTAAATATATCTGCTATCTGTTCTTTCGTTGATACATAGTCCTGTTTAACTATCTTCTGAGCCACTTGTTCTCGGAGAAAATGATACTTGATTGGTATATGTTTAGTTTTTGAATGAAGCACAGGATTTTTAGATATACTTATAGCACTTGTATTATCACATTTGATTGAGATAGGTTCATTAATGCTTACCTTCATGTCTTGAAGTGTCTCCTTCATCCACATGACTTGTGTGCAACATGCTGCTGTTGCTATATATTCTGCTTCAGCTGTAGACAGAGAGATGGATGTTTGTTTCTTGCTTAGCCATGCCACCAGACTTTCTCCTAGATAGAATGCACCTCCACTTGTACTCTTCCTATCATCCACACAGCTGGCCCAATCTGCATCTGTGTATGCTGTCAAGGTGAAGCTTTTGCCTTTAGGATACCAAAGCCCATATTGTGCATTTCCTTGTAGATATCTGAGTATTCTTTTTACTGCCAGAAGATGGTTTTGTTTAGGTGCTGCTTGATATCTTGCCACTAGTCCTACTGCTAGCATGATGTCTGGTCTTGAAGCTGTCAAGTACAGCAGGCTTCCTATCATGGATCTGTAGAGTTTTTGATCTACATCTGCAGACCTATCATCAACACACAGCTTGCATCCCGTGATCATGGGGGTTTTCATTGGTTTGCAGTCCTCCATTTTGAATTTTTTCAGCATTTCTTTTAAGTATTTTTCTTGAGAAATGAATGTGCCTGTGTTCTTCTGCTGAATTTGCAGTCCCAAGTAGAAACTGAGTTCTCCAATCATAGACATTTCAAACTCTGTTTTCATCTCATCAGCAAACCCTTTTGCTAGTTCATCTTTGTTGCTTCCGAACATAATGTCATCAACATATACAACAACAATTAGGAGTTCATTTTCATGCGCTTTTATGTATAGATTGTTGTCTACTCCACCTCTCTTAAAACCCTGTTTTTGCAAATATTTGCCCAGTCTTGAGTACCAAGCACGAGGAGCCTGTTTCAGTCCATATAGGGCCTTCTTCAGTCTGCACACATAGTCTTCTTTGTCTGTCAATGAGAAGCCTTCTATTTGTTCCATGTACACTTCTTCTTCTAGATCTCCATTAAGAAAAGCAGACTTTACATCCATTTGATATACCTTGAAGTCTTGATAGCATGCAAATGCCAGGAACATTCTGATAGCTTCCATTCTAGCTACAGGGGCAAATGTTTCATCATAATCAAGTCCTTCTATTTGTGAGTATCCTTTGCATACTAGCCTTGCTTTATTCCTAATTACTTGTCCTTGCTCATTCATTTTGTTTTTGAATACCCATTTTGAACCAATGATATTTTTCTCAATAGGTCTAGGAACTAGTTCCTAGGTATTGTTCTTCTCAATTTGGTCCAATTCTTCATTCATTGCTTTTATCCAATACTTTCCCTTGCTGGCTTCTTCAAATTTCTTTGGCTCTATTTGTGATAACATGGCTATGTATACTTCTTCTGTTTGTTCTGTTAGCTTCCTTCTTGTCTGGACTCCTGCTTTCTTGTCTCCTATGATCTGATCTTCGGGATGATTCTTCTGAGTGTATCTTGAGGGGGTTTTCGAGCTCAGCTCTGCATTATCTGTTGTCTTGCTTGTTTCATCATCATCCTTGTCTTCCTCTTCATGGTTGTCTGATGGACTGCAGCAGTCTGTATTTCTTGTATTGTTTGGAAGTTCTTCATCAAATATCACATCAATACTTTCAACTATCTTCCGAAGGATCTTGCTGTAGCACCTGTACCCTTTGCTTTTGGAAGCATATCCTAGAAAAATTCATTCATCTGCTCTTGCAACAAATTTCCCAAGGTTTTCATCATTATTCTTTATGTAACACTTGCTACCAAAGACTCTGAAATGTTTTATTGAAGCTGGCTTTCCATGCCATAGTTCATATGGAGTTTTGTCACTGCTTGGCCTTAAGTGAGCTTTATTCAGGATATGTACTGCTGTGTGTACTGCTTCTGCCCAGAAGGTTTGAGCAATATTATTCTCTTGCATCATAGCTCTGGCTATTTGTTGTACAGACCTGTTTTGTCTCTCTGCTACTCCATTCTGCTAAGGTGTCCCTGCAATAGTAAATTGTTGCTTTATTCCATATTCATTACATAGGTCTGCAAAGTCATAATCTGTGAATTCTCCTCCTCTGTCTGATCTGATACATTTCAGCTTGCATCCAGTTTGATTTTCTGCTAATGCTCTGAATATCTTAAATTTTTCCAATGCTTCTGATTTATTTTTGAGAAAGGCAACCCATGTCATTCTCGAGAAGTCATCTATTATCAGCATGAAATAGGATTCTCCACTTGGTGTTCTAGTTCTAGCAGGTCCACACAGGTCCATGTGCACAAGATGGAGTGGTCTTCTTGTTGACAACTCCTCTTTAGATTTAAAGGATGTGCGAGTCTGTTTCCCCAATTGACAAGATTTGCATATAGTACTTGAAGGCCTTTTTATGTCTGGCATGTCTTTGACAGCTTTCTTCTTGCTCAATTTGATGATATGGTCAAAGCTGAGATGTCCCAATCTCCTATGCCACAACCATGACTCCTCAAGTTTGCTAAGATGGCAGGCTTCATCTTCCTCTTTCACTATGTATACATTGTTCTCTGTTCGAACACCTTTAAGCAGAGTCTTTCCCGTTGTGCTTGACCTGACTACACAATATTGTGCTCTAAAAAGAACTTCACAGCCTTTGTCACACATCTGACTGACACTCAGTAAATTTGCTTTCAGTCCATCCACAAATAGTACCTCTTGGGCTTTTCCTCTGCCATTGTCTATGCTGACTGAGCCTTTTCCTTTGATCTTTCCTGATTTATCATTACCAAAAGTAACATTGCCAGATTTCTTTTCATCAAGAGTTATAAACTTGCTTTTGTCTCCAGTCATGTGTTTGGAGCAGCCACTGTCCAAGTACCACTGGCTTTTCAGATCTTGAGCAGTTAGAGCCAGGTCATAGTTATTCACCTTCTTTATCCACTGGAGGCCCCCTTTTGAACATTTGATTATAGTTTTTGCAGAATTGTGAGCATGAACAAAATTGCTTTGACTCATAAACCTCCTTGAGGTATTGAACATCAGTCTTTGTCTATACTTTCTACATTTAATAATTTTATGGCCAAATTCCTTACAATAAAAACAATAACCATAGAAATTATTTGCATACCTGATGTAAGGTTGTTTTCTCCATTTGTTTGTTTGAGATAGCCTCTTCACTATTTGCATCTTTTGTAGGTCTGAATTACTCTTCCTTGCATAACAATATGCAGCAATGTGTCCTGGCTTGTGGCAGACATAGCAGGTGGCATTCTTCATAGGAGGGAAGAATTTCCTCTGATGACTTCCAAATTTGATATACTTAGGGGCATATGATTCTTTTTCTGCCATCTTAGTATTCATTATATTCTTTGTTACTAGAGGTTTCTTCTGCTCTCTGTCTCTCTTATTGCAAATAACTTCTTTTGTAGGAATTATTTGAGCTACTTCCTCATCCTTCTTTGCTTTTACAAAAGTAATCTCTCTGTCAACCTTTTCTTTTCCTTTACTTGATTCTCCTTCGTAGCCTATTCCAGTCTTTATCATAGGGGATCTTTGAGCAACCAAAATTTCATTCAACTTAATAGAGCTTGTTGTTTGAGAAGGGTATATGGAAACTTTCTGTTGAGCCTTTTCTAATTTCTTTCTCAGACATAGAATTTCTTCTTCCAGCTTCTCTTGTTCTCGAGATTTATCTTTAATTTGCTGAAGTAACATATCTTCTATCTTCTTGGCTTCTTCAAGCCTTACCTTCAGCAGCATGAGGACTTCTGAATTTTGTTCTTCTTTAACACATTTGAGGAGAATATCTTTTTGTTTTCTGCATTTTAGTTTGAGTCTCTCAATCTCCTCCAGAGCACTTCTTAGCTCCCCCTCAAGATCGACTTCCCTTTATTCTTCTTCTTCTAGCAAGAGTCCTTCAGGATCTTCTATGGCCATTAGTAAAAATTCAGAGGTTCCCTCTTCTCCTAAGGTTTCATCTGAGTCTTCAGATGCACTGCTGTCTTGTTGTGCATAGAAGGATTTTCTGCTGAATTTCTTTCCTTTCTGCCAATTCTTTGATGTGTCTTTCTCTGATTCTTGAGCTTGATTTCTTACTTTCTTGTGAGGACATTTAGCAGCATAATGTCCAACTCTTCCACAGTTAAAGCATTTGAACGGAAGTTTACCTTTGTATCTACCTGAGCCTCTATCCAGTTTCTTGACAAATTTTGCTTCTTCTTCATCTGAGCAAGAGCATATTTCTTCCTCTTCTTCTTTCTTCTTTTCTGTTTTAAAGGCTGCTTCCCTCGAACTTGGTTTCTTCTGTGGGAGCCTCATTTTATAGGCTGTTAGATTTCCAAGTAGCTGGTTCATGGTCAAAGTCTCCCAAACCGCTGTCTCTTCTATTGCAGATACCTTGGGATTAAATCTGGATGGGAGTGATCTTAGAATATTTTGCACAACTATACTTTCTGGTATGGTTTCTCCAAGAGCTTTCATATTGTTAACAATTTCTGCAACTTTTAAGAAGAAGCCGCCAACATCTTCATCATCATTCATTTTTAAGTTTTCAAACTGGGCTCTATATACTTGAAGTTTGGCAGTTTTTACTTTCTGGTCTCCCTCATGTATGTCTTCAAGAGTATCCCATATTTTCTTGGCAGTGTCTTTGTGCATTACTTTAATAAACTCTGCTCACATAATCCATTCAGGATGGCATTCATGGCTTTTGCATTAGCTACAAAGCTTTCTTTAGCTTCTTTCTCTGTATCAGTTGACTTCAGAGCATATCCTAATTGCACAACAGCCCAGACTTCTACTCCTAGTGACATTATGTATGTCTTCATTCTGATTTTCCAGAAAGCATAATTTTCACCAGTGAAGAAAGGGGCTTTATTGGTTGAGCATCCTTCTTTACTAGCCATCTTGGGAACCTAGGATCTCCTTCTAGTTGTTAGACTTGTACAAAGGAACCCGCTCTGATACCAATTGTTGAATCTCTAATTAAACTGAGAGGGGGGGGGTGAATCAGTTTAATACATTCCTGATCTTTTAAACTTTTCACTAAACTTATTTACACCTTCATTTCAAACTCTATTTGATGTGAGAGTAATTTTAGAATGTAATCAGAAAGTATTAGTTTAATAGAGCAGTAGACTTAATATGAGAGCAGCAGGTATTAAGCAAATGATACATATCATATCAATACATAAATATCATGCACAAAGACACCAGATATAAGTGGAAACCCATAAAGGGAGAAAACCACATCTTATTATTGTTGTGATGCAAAGGCAAGCTCCAACTCCCTCTCACCACTGTTTTTCTGCAGGCACCAACCTACAGGAGGCTCCTACCTCAATTCCGCAAGCTACAACTTGCAAGGAAGCACCAACTCCCTTCAGTTTTCTGCAGGCACCAACCTACAGGAGGCTCCAACCTCAGTCAGCTACAACTGACAGCTATCAAGCTGCAACTTGATAGGGAAGCTCCAACTTCCTCATTTTCTAAAACATAATGTTTGCTGATTTACCTCAGATATCAGCTCTGTTCTGTAGCTTCTCTTAATATTCTCTTCCTTCTATATTCTGCATTCTCTCTATATATGCTCTCTCCCTTGCTCTAAAAAAAAACTCTCTCTGCATATCAAGATGATATTATTTATAGATTTCCTCACATGACTGTTTGTATTCTGCTTGGAATTCGAAATGGAAAGTCATGTCTCTTTGCCTTCTGCCTTCTCACTCCTTTTATCAGCTTACTCAGAAATTATAACTGTAGGTGTCAATTTTAACATTACAGTGGGAATTTGTTTTCTCTCGGAGACTTGCCAATGCATCACAACAATATAAAGTTAAATAAAACATTTACATTCAAATTTAAATGAGAACTCCAGCTCACTCATTTTGTCTCTTGGCTTGCTGCGCATTTGTCTTTTCTCTAACTGTCTCTTTGTCCCTTTCTCTTCTCTGTATGCCTTCCTGTTTATGGCTGCTGCGTAACTCCTGAATTTATGAATTGCATTTTTATTTTATTTTTATACCAGCGCTTTATATATAAATGAATCTGCTGACTGTAATTCAATCCTTTACACGCAGCAAGTGTCTTGTTGATGTGGCGAGTTCCGCAGGCCGGAACATACATATATTACAATTGTATTACATTAATAATCGCCCTCCCGTTAAGCTGAGGTCCGTGGGTCTACAGACCACTGCTGACTGTAATTCAATCCTTTACACGCAGCAAGTGTCTTGTTGATGTGGCGAGTTCCGCAGGCCAGAACATACATATATTACAATTGTATTACATTAATAATCGCCCTCCCGTTAAGCTGAGGCCCGTGGGTCTACAGACCATGCGGCATGTTTTAATACAACCGCAACCATGTTTTATATATCTCACAGCAATTATTTTATATAAACAATCGCCCTCCACCTTAAGCCGAGGCCCGTGGTTCCACAGACCACGCGGCACTTTTCAATACAATCGCAACAAATTTATATATATATATATATTTATATATAACAACGCCTTCACAAATTTCCGTTTGCGATTAGAATTGGAACTCAAACACTTGTTAATCATAGTTAATAAGCCCATCGGGTCCGGGCTTCAATCAAATGCAATCGGGGCGCATAATAGAAAAGTTCTGATTGCGATCAGAACACGGATGCGATTTGCATATATCAACTCCCGCTTATAACTGGATCGGGTCCGCCACTTCAATCGCAGCGTTTTACAAAGTCGTGCGATTGGAACTCGGATGCGATTAGCAATTAACTGTGGTACATAACTCGATCGGGTCTGCCACTTCAATCGCAGCGTTTTACAAAGTCGTGCGATTGGAACTCGGATGCGATTAGAAATTAACTGTGGTACATAACTCGATCGGGTCCGGCATTTCAATCGCAATCGCAACTTTTTGTTGCGATGTTTCGCTGCCCTTGCGATCTCCGATTGCGATTGGGTGAGGGTCCCACTTTATATTACTTCCTTTCCATTGATCATAACACGCTCCACTTAAATATATATCAATGTATATGCCTTGGACCATTGCAGAATATGAAATGCGTGACATTTATATGTATTGTGATGGATATTATATATATATATATATGTTTCCGCCAGCGGGTTAGGCGATTCCCGGAATAATGTTTATGAATTATGTTAATTCTATACCGCCGGTTGGAGTGTGCGATTCCCGGAATTTGGTTTTGCATTATATGCGTAACGCCCGGCTTGGGGTATGATTCTCGGAATTATATATCTGTCCTCTGGGTTGGGCGATTCTCGGAATTATAACAGCTCTCTGCCTCTATCTCTGCCTCTGCTCCGCCGGTTGGAGAGTACGATTCCCGGAATTTTGTAACTGCTCTCTGCCTCTGTCTCTCCTCTGCTCCACCGGTTGGAGAGTGTGATTCCCGGAATTTTGTAACTGCTCTCTGCCTCTGTCTCTGCTTCTGTCACTTTGCCTCTGTCTCTATCTTCCGATAACGGTTCTTCACTGTGCTTCTATGACTGTTACATTTTGACTTTCTTCTTGCTGCCTCTATTGCTTTCGCTGTGCCTCTTTTGCCTTCCTTTGCTACAGCGCTGCCTCTTTTTCCTGAGCGCTGCCTCCTTTGCCATCAATGACAATATTTCCAACAGACTTGCCCCATAGACCACACTTGAAACTTGTTGTGCAATTAAATCCTTTTGTGACTCCATAGCCCAATGGATTGATACCATTTCTTACCTATCCTATCAGCTGAACCATTCTTTCAACCTGCTCACACCTTTACCCTTCAAAAGACTTCCTTCATTTTAATGATATCCATCCAAACCAAAAACAAACAAAACTCTTATGATTTATAACTAGCCTAATATCATATCATAAGCCTTAAAGATAATATATTTGAAAAAACTTATATAGAGAGATCCCTCTCTGAATCTAGGAGGGCTAGATCCTAGGATTCCAAAGTGGTTTTGATGTAGGTTCTGCAACATTTTTTCTTGCCAATCTTGCAAACTACGGAGACCTAACAGGCCGAACCCATCAAATATGCGGAGCTGCATCTGAGGTTGTAGAAGAGAATGAGGTCATCCGGGCATGTGGTGGGCTACCTAAAGGGCCACCCCCTCATGAGGTCGAAAACATCTCACACACACATCCGGAAATCAATGGATCAATATGTTGGATCACTGAACTATTGAGTATATGAATCTCGATCATGCTGAAGTGGAGAAGATGAGAAAAAATAAAGTCAAAGGAAAATAAGGAGTCCCTTTTCCTGATCTAAGGCACCGAACAATGATGGAAGCTGGAACCAAGATACATTTCCCTCTAGACCTCTCTTCTAGAATGAATGTGCTAATGTCGACAAAAGGAGGGTCTGCCATAGGTGAGGCAAAGAGGGTCCTCAAGTAAGGCACGAGGGAATATAGTAGAGAGACTAATGGAGTGACACCATTGATGATGATGGAATGGGGGATACTAAGTAGCAAACATACAACTTCCCTTGTTAGAGCATACAACAAATGGATGAATTGGCAGCGACTAACTCAACTCCTAAGGGGATGGGGGACAGTGGGATTGGAGGCTAAAATGGGCTACACGAGAGAAAGGAAAGGCATAAATGGATGGGATATTGTAGCAGGAGACAAAAGGGACTTGGGACAGACTCCATGAATGCGAAGATGACTCAAATTGGATGCTCTGAACAAGGGCGACTTGATGATGCTGCCACATAGAATAGGCCCTATGGGGACCATAAAAGCATGAGCAAAAGATGGTTACTCATGACGAAAATCGACACGAGAATTAACAAGTATGAAGGTTAAGTGGTGCCCCAAGTACAAGTGGAATAAGTGCATAAATTCGATTTTGAGAGGCGGTGAAGTGACCATGGAAAAAAGGCTTCCGGATGAAGTATCAAATCACCAAAAGCAAATGAATACCCATTTTAGAGCTCGGTGAGAGCTTTCCATCGCTGATAGCGGTTTGTCAAACAGAGCTACGGTTTGGTCACAATTCACGAAAGAAAAATTAGGGTTTCTCTTTTAATAGGGCTATTTCCCTCCAATTTGATTCATTTGAAGGTGTAGCTATGGTGAATGTGGAGAGGAGGAAAAGGCCCTAAATCTTGTGGAATTCATAGCGGAAAAACCGACCATCGAGATTGAGATCCGTCAGTTGCAGATAGGTGGCCTAACCATACTCTTCAATTTCAGTGGTTTAGAATTTCTTATTAGGTGCCCAGAACCTAGGAACAACACTCTTCCCATCCTCATAGCCGACTCACACCTTCTGGGGCCTATTCGGAAACCTGGGTAGCAAGTTTTAGAGGAAAAACTATGACCTCACAGGTACAGGGCTGAAAAAAGTGGTAGGTGCCAAAAGTTGGGTTTTGTCCTGTTTTTGGATGGGAACTGGGTCTTGATGTTTTTTAGATAGTTTTTCTTTCCTATGACAAACAAATTGCTAGTTTTGTGCAGGTATGGAAGAGTTAAAGATCAACTGGAGAGAGAGGGATCTTGAGGCACTTTGTTCTGAGATCCAAGGGGGTCAGGCTATTCGAGGCACATTGGCAAGATATGGGTTCTCAAGTTGGTTGAGAACCCTTTGATGAGGGTAGGAGAACCCTTGTTAGCCAAGATATTCAATTATTGGGACCCAGACTAGGATGTATTTATAGTGCACGAGCACTAGATCGAGCTAATTGTTCATGAAATTTATTTCCTAACCGGTCTCCCACCATTGGGGATGGTGGGAAACATCCAGCCAGTATTATCGTGGAGGCGAAATATCTCTGAGTTTGTGGATCACCATTTTTGACCAGATGTTCGTGTCAAAGCACGGGATATATTGATCGGAGACCTAGAGAGACAAGGGACTCGGGCTATAGCCATACATCACCGGAGGACAGATGATGCTTGTTGAGAGTGTGTTGAGCGGGACCTACTATGGGTGGGCTTAGATGATGCTGCTATCGCTGAAATGACAACTGTTGCTATGCAAGTGACAAGTGAACCATGATTGTGCTTTTTGGACAATGTTGTTCTCATTCTTCTTCGAGAAGATCCCCACTCTTCGGCCTCATGTACAGATCTAGGATGGGGGACCACGAGAGCCTAGGATGCGTCGTTGAAGGTAGCTACTGAGGAGAGGAGGAGGCGGGGGAGTGGGGTAGGTGGTCAGACCCAAGTTATTTTCACATAGGGACTAGATGCCACTGTATATAGATGACTATCCATACAGTGGGATGAACTATTAGGGGGACCCAGACTCGCCACTTCCGCCTGGTCGAGCTTGGGGACCAGATGGTAAGTGATAAGTTGTTATATTTTATGATGAATTTATAGTTTTAGAATGATGTATATGGTACTAATTTGCTACTTTTGGTATGCAGATATATCACCAATGAAACTGGCCGGGTATATGGGACGACCTGCAGCGCCAGGGGCTATAGAGTTTAGCACAACTAGAGGAGCTGACAGAGGTGATTTAGAGGCACTACGGGAGGATGTCTGTCACAGATGTGAGCTGTTGATGACCAGGGTATCAGAGCGTGGATAGAAAGATGTAGACGATCACTACATTGAGGCATGTGTTGGTATACCCTCAGAGTGGCGAGGGGTCATGCGGCACATGGCGATGGCTAGGTAGGGTATGTGGGATCTGCGGGTTGCAAGAGCTGAGCCATTGGCTCGAGACCCTTCGGATAGTGATTAGATGTAGGGGCATGAGGTGCCACAAGTTTTGATTTTTGTAACATGCTATGGGCATGTCAGATGTATTAGAGTAGAGGACTCCAAAACATTTATGATTTTTTGGACACATATTATGGATATGCATATTTTTATATATGGCGAGTATGTGGTTCGCCACTTGTTTATTGTTATGGTCTTGTGTTAAATTCATGTGATAAGTGCCAATCTAGAATATTGTTTGCAATGCTATCTACATAGTGATTTTGGGCTCTAGGTACATGATTGAAAGTAATGGTTTCAATTTCACGCATTAAGAGTTTCACTCGTAAATATATTCTAAAAAGGACATGGTTATGCACACTATATACACCACTCAATTGTCTGACAAGAAGCAGGGAATATAAATGAGCATGAAGATGAAGGATGTGATGGTTAAGGGAATCGACTAACAAACCTATCACTGCATCATATTGACCTGATTATTGGTGGCATATCCAATACATATGCTGTTGGAAAGGACTAACGAATGTATGGGGTTAAAAATGGCCCACACTATCGAGGCTAGATTCTGCGATTAGTGACTTGCACCGTCGGCATAGCCGATGTACGGTGTGGATGAAGGATCCATCTGAAAGGCATCACAAGAAAACAAAGGAGAAGATGACAGACAATGCAAGGAACCTGAATGCATGGTAGAAAAAAAACACACATGGGGATGCTATGGGTAAAATTTCTATGCCCCTTACACTTGTTAAAGATATGGTCAATACATGGTGTAGGGAAGCTGTCGTGGGGAAAATATTTATTCAGGTCACGAAAGTCCATGCAGACATGAATGGTGCCTGTTTTTTTGAGAATGGGATAGGAACAACCATCATACTTGAGCTTATCGATTGCGGTTTTGAGATCCTCTCGTCGAGAAATGAATCTCAAATTTTGACGGACATGGTAGGCATCAGGCCATGTGTCAATATGGTGGTCGAGAATGGTAGGATCATGTCTGGGTATCTCTGAATAGTACATGCCAAAAAAATTACAGAATTATTTGAGTAGCTTGGAGTAAGGCTCAATTTTTTCCGGGGCATTATGTGCCCCCAAGGCAACGTTTTCTTCGCCAAAAGCATCGGGTGTAGGAATGGGATTTCTAAACCGATTGACCTCATCTGAGATGAAGTCTTTAGACTCCACAACATACTCATCATTGAACTGTTGCAGAAGGAAGTACACATGGTGGTGCATATCATCCCAAGGAGAGTTAGGGGTGGTCATTGCTTCCATAATTTCTTCATCAAGGTGAAATATGGGGGGACTGGTAGAAGAAAGGCCACATGACGTGACGGGGCTACCTGATGCATCATCATGAAAGATATGGTTCACATACGCATCGCTATGGAGGGTAGACAAAGATCTAGTAGATGAAACATCTACCGATGTTGAGCCCAAAGTGATCGTCGAAGGAGGTTTAGTCGAAACAAAAGGGAATGCCCCGGAGGGGTTTTCTGCCAAGGATCTTATGGATGATGACAGATAGAGGATAGTGGCCAAAGTTTCCATCATCTCGAAATTGGGTGGAGTTATAAGAATTTCCTCTAGTTCAGGATGAACCAAAAGCACGAGTAGAGGAGTAGTGGGGTTTCTATGTTCGACCTTGATCAATGGACGACTTCAAGGGTGTCGAAGAAATATATGAGACGAGGACAGAGGTGAGAATAGTGGCCATAAATATCACACAAAGCACAAGGGTGATTCATGCGATTTTTTTTTTTAGTTTCTTAGCTAAATCGAGTAAGGTAACATGGACCTCTGGGATATCGGATTCAGGAAACATTTTTTTGACCATAGGTTTGAGAAGAGGAAGTTCAGGACAATTTTGGGTAGCATGCCAAACAACATCACACAAAGTGCACAAAGGCGAATTTTTTAGAGGCTTAGGATGAGAATGATTTGTTTGGGAAGCCTTATCCTTAGGTTCCTTATTTATGGACCCCCCCCCCCCCTAACTAGATGCTTTAGCAACAAGAGTATATTCCCGTTGAGGTGGCTGAGGCACTGAAGCAAAGGTAGGAGTCGTGGTGACCGGCTGGACGGGGTCAAAGCGGTATAAAGTGGGGTTTCGGCTAGGGGATTGATGTACTAGATTGGGATCCCTAGGGTCAAATTGGGAAGGCTCAACATAGCCATAACATGCACTGAAAAGACTCCAAAAGGGGGAGTGAGAAACAGTATCTGACCTGAGGGGTAATGGCCTTGCAGAATGGCTCCCAACTAGCTAAGGCTAGGGGGAATTGTTCCCAGTTGAAAAGGAGTGGAAGAGACACTACAAGCAAAGGAAGGTCCTTGAAAGGAAGGCCTCGTAGGCTCCATCAAGTGGCCACTAGAAGGTTGCAGAGGCGTAGGCTGCTGTGTGGTTGAATCAGACCACTTGTGGCTAGTCCGAGACGATTGCATCATACAAACATTCGACGAGCTGGGATCTGCGACAAGAGGGGAGGGACCAGGGAAAGAACCTAGCAAGGTGGAATATTTATAGACTCCAGGTGAAACACTGGTAAGACTGATTGCTTATCGGCCACCGAAGATATGATATTCTGGGGGGAGAGCTGAGACTTCGGTTAGTAATATGTCAACTGAGCAATGGTAACGATATTTCCATTGTGAGGAAAGCACATATTAAAATGAACTGCAGATGAGACAAAAAACATCGCATAGGTGTACTTATGACCCAACAAGATGTTGTGATCCAAGGGGGCATCAATGAATTCAATGTCAATAAAAACAGTTTTTCCCGCAAGAGTGACAGGACAATTGCGGTACATGCCAAGGGGATGAGAAGAGTGAATGTCCCAATAATGAAAAGTGATGGTGGATGGGGCTAACTCAGGTGAGCCGATTTTATTCCAAATAGAGGCAGAAATCATGTAGGTGGATGTACCCTCATCAATGATACATCGTGAGACATGGGCGTTACGAATCTTGACTGGTATTTGGAAGGCGACGGATGAAGGTAAAGGGGGATGTTCTGACTTTTCAACATCAAAGATGATAAAATGATCATTTGAAGGATCCATAGCACCCAGAGCAGATAATAGAGCTTTATGTTGTGGAGGGATTAACTAGAGGACTTCTAGCATTGACGTGGAAGCAAAAGATTGTGCCAAGTCATCTATTATGCTGTAATTATGGGTAGCTCTGGAAGAAGCAACATTTCGATGTAATGACCCTTTGGGGATCTTGGGAGGGACCTCTTCCCATGGATAAGGGATATGTAAAGGAGCATTGGGTGTCGAACTAGACTCTATGGAAGCTTTGGTTTGGGACACGGTTGTAGAGGAAGCAAGTGGCTTTCCATATTGGCACTACTGAGTTTGAAGGTTGACATGAGCGGTATTAACCACTTCAAAATTCATCATGAGGATATGGTAATCAGAGGTACCAAATTTTGAGGGTTGAGGGGTGGCCTGACCTTGAGGGGGTTGGGCAGCCACATATCCTTGCTGAGGGAAAGGAATAGTAAAAACACTCGATTGAACAGGTTTCCTCTAGATGATTCTTGTGCTTCCCACAACTGATGTATTTGGAGCAAAAGGGGACAATCATGAGTATAATGGCCATGGACACCACAACAAGAAGAAAGCTTATTCGTACGAAGAGGCTTGTCCTGCTTGGGATGATTTCCCTGTTGCTAGTTGTTAGTGTTTGGAGGGTTCCATTGGTGCCCATGATTACCTTGTGCGGGTTGATTTTGTTTGCCTTTCCTCTTTTTCTTGGAAGTTGGTGGATCAGTCGCGGTCTACTGCGAATACACCTGACTCGGAGGGGGAGGTGGCTGCTGTGACAGAGGTTGAGAAGGAATATGAGGTTGGGGTGCTAATTCCAGAGGGGCTGGAGCACGAGACTGTTGATAAGGATAAAAAGAAGGTTGAGCAATATTTGGGTAAACAGGTTGAGCAACCGTAGGCCCTAACATAGGTTGATGCAAAGGGGCAAATGTGCTTTTTCCTGGATACATGTTGCTGGGAGGGGGATAAGTGCTAGAAGAGCTGGCCCCTCCCTGAGGGAAACCATAACCCATGGGAGGATGAGTATATGGATGTGAAATATATCCAAGGATACCGTCGGTGGCGTGAGATGCCCTCGGTGCATTGGCACCACCAGGTCTAGGTAGATCCGGTAAGACGGTATAAACATAACTAGACTGAGCGTAGATCAAGCCATATTTCAACACGATTTGGAGAGCTTCTTCCTCTTTCTAAGGAAAGTGAGATGTGACATCTTTACCAATAGAAGGCAAAAGCATTCTAAGAAACCAATCCATATAGATACAGTTTTCAAATGTAGGAGATCGACATAAGCTCCTCCTTCTACGCCATTCTTGGACATGGTCAAAAAGGCAGGTGGTAGAAGTTTGAAGGAAGGCGGTCAAAAAATCAGTATCAGTATCATATCGAAGAGGTAATTGGAATTAGGACATAAACACTTTAGCAAGAGTCATGAAAGTGGAATGAGAGGTAGAGGCCTGGTCTACATACTAGTTTGCAGTGCCTCTAGTGAGCGTGTGTTGGAATAACCGAAGACGGATGGAGTTATCAGTGATAAAATTGGAAGAACACCACATGTGGAAGGAGAAGACGTATTAGTATGGTCCTATCTAGCATCTCCTTCAAAATTAGGGATGTCAGAAGGAAGCTTAGTTGGCATAACAGGCCAACCTGGATCATGGTGTATAGGGTCGTTAATTAATTGGCTGAAATCGGGGAGGCTCAAACCTGCCATAAAAGGTAGCAAGGGAGTAGTTGGGATGGTTCCAGTATTGGTTCCAGTACTATCAGCTCTAGAGTTAGGGCCAGGGCTACCACCAGCTTGAGGACCAATACCTACATTGACACCTGACATGGTGGGAGAATGAGGTAGATGGGAACCAGGTTCGGAATCAGAGTGAGGGCCCGATGAACCAGAATCAGAGTTGGTATGGGGACTCGGAGGAGGACTAACTCGGCATCTACGAGGTGGAGTAAGTATTCATAACAGAAACTAAGGATGAAGGCCTAGGAGTCTCCGGGATAAACTCCTTAGGGGCGCAATGATCGAAAGACATAAGTAACCCAATAATGAAGAGAGATAAACAAAGGCACAAAGGGGCAGATAAATTAATTATGATGTTTATGTCTTGGCTTGGCGGTTTAAACCAAGCACTCTTCACTTTAGGTGTGTGTGTGTGTGTGTGATCAGTGTGTTAATTTTAATTAAGCCCAAATGGTTGTGTATAAGGAAAAATAAAAAATGATGTATAACTGTAAATAAAACTTAAATGAAAGTAAAATAAACAACTAAAGATGCATAAATTCAACCCAGAAAGAAGGGCTCCCAAACAAATTTTCTAAGAGGCAGGCGAAATTGACTCAAAACACACAAGGTGGCCAAAAGTTCTAAGGTCTAAGGGACATGGATATAATGACTCAGATCTACTAAAAAGAGGTGCATAAAACAACAAGAAATCAGAGGGAAAATTGTTGCAAAATGGGAGGTGACAGGTTAAAACCCTAAGGGAAACAAGAGGGACTTTAAGGGAAAGGTCAAACAAAACTCAAGAGGGATTTTTGGATGAGATAATAACTGATATAAATGGATTTTAAAGAAAGAGAGACCAAACCCTAAAAAATGGTTGAAAGCGCTGCAAAATCTCATACTACCTATTCAGCTAAACCCTTCTTAGAAAGTTGGAAGTGTATTGAAGCCCTAAGGGGCTTGTTCCCACTTCAAAGAGGAAAAATGAGCATATCCAGGCCTAAGATGAGAAAAGTTAGAGGTCAGACAACCCTGAACAGTGCTTGCGAAAAACCTTGAAAATTAAAAAAACCCCCGCAAAAAGCTGCATCTCGCAGGGACTAACCTGTAGGCTGCTGAACTCGCAGTTTTTGGCCCAATAGTTGTTGTCTGAGCTGAAATCACAGGTTATGGGCTGAAAAATATGAGCTGTTCTTCCAGGAGTATCGGGCAGCAGGTTGCGGAAAATTTTTCCGTCTGTGGCGTGATTGATACCTGTTAATTGCGGAAAACACCTAGAAACATGCAGAAGTTAGATTTTTTACTGTTTTAGGGTATAAAGTTAAAACAAAACATTAAGAAGCAAAAAAAAAAGCTGAATAAAAACCCTAGGTACTAAAGTAGATACATAGGAAATTCTGAATAAAACCCCGTGGAGTCGCCAATTTTTAGGATGAATTCTTAACACAAGTGTACGAAAAGAGATCACTTCAGCTGCACATGAAAAACACCCCTAAAAACAAAGATAACTGTCTAAATTCTTTAGATCTACAATAGACGATCGAAACAAATACAAAAAAAACCCAGATCTATGCAAATAAAGTAGCTAAACTGTAAAATGAAATAAGAGTTTCTCCAAAATATCCAATGGACAAGACAAGAATTATAAATAATTTTTTGTATTATATTAACACCTGGGAAGGGAAGTAAGAATGATGTTACCAGTCCCCATCAATGGGATGGGTTCTTGGCTATCCTCAAACGCTTCATCTTCATAGTTTCTCTCTGAGTGGTGTAGAAAACCCAAGACGTGTAGAACTTAAAGGGGGCTCAATAAGAAAAAAAAATAAAAGTAATCAAAGTATGACAATGATAAGAGGATCAAAGTCTGACCATGATAAAAGGATAAAAGGTAAGAAGTGAATGGAAATTTTTTGGCTCGAGGGGTCCTGACCCACGCTTGGAGGTTAAGGTTTGCCAACAAACCCCTATACTACTGGCCCTTTCGGCAGTGACCTGCTTGCGCAAGCCAAAGTCTCACCCGAAGCAGTATGGGAGGGTGCTGGAACCAGGTTTCCGCACCCTGAGAGAGAGCATGTAAGCCAAACAGGGTTGCGTTCCCAGCTTAACAGCTTTAGATCTAATTACAGACTTATATCGCAGAGCTCGTATCTACTAACTATCCTCGTATCCACGCGCACAACACTGATCTATCAGTACATAAACTATTATCATAGTAATCAACAGATCATAGGTTCATCTAACAGGAACAAGAATATTCTCGCAGCTATAAAACAAATCTATTCGCAAGTCAATAGCCCATAGTTACCAGAGTTACTATCAGTCATAGATTAAATCAGCACCTTTGCATTAGTAATATCACGAGTAAGATCATAAACACATAAACAATAGATCACAGGAATACTCCGTCTTATAAAAACAAATAGTCAACCAGAGATCCAACAGTTCACATCAACAGTAATACAAAAACTCAGATACTCTAACCAGATTCACATATATTACCATCAGAAACCCAATACAATCCAACACAACCTGCGCACACAGCCAATAGGGTCCACACACAGTAGGACTGAGGATATCCGTGCACACAGACATCAGGAGTCCTTACCCTAGCAATCCAAACAGATCTAATACTTCGCAACTATCATCAATCTCTATCTTTCTCTACTTATGACTAAAAAAGGTTCATCTATTTATACCGATTTAGCCTATGCATCCATTGGTCCGCAAACCATGGTTTGCAGACTCTTGGTATATGCTTGACCCATTACAATGCATTAGGGGCTTTGACCCACCCCAAAACCCCTGCGTTAGATTAATTAAGACCAAAATATACAAAACTTATACAAAATCGCAGCTTTTTAGGGGACCCTGTTCCAACAGTCCCCCAACACAATCTTGTGACTCATCCCAAGTCACTGTGATGGTGGGTTCTCCACCTATGCCTGCAAAAATTTCATTGCTGTGGCCAACGGAGGCAGCATGCCTTCACTCTGAGCAGCGAAATTCTGTGCAATGTGGACCAATGTTTCTGAAATCGGGCCTTCCATCGCGGGGGTGACACTCTCTAGAATCTAGTTCAACTGCTTAACCACGACATCCACATCTTGTGAAAGTTTGAGGGCCTCAGCAGCCCAAGGATTCAGGCGATCGTCAAGGGCATTCTTATTTTGCCGAAGTTCATCAATATCAGCTTGGAGGGGGTGACTGGTGCGTAGCTATGTCAAGTGTTGAGCCGGAACTAAAGTGGGCAGGGTGGCTTCTAACTTCTCGAACTCTTCTTCTTTCTGCCGCAATTCATGATTGATGCTATGTAGGAGCGGGTCGCGCCAGACCTTAGTCCATAAATGTGTGGCCATTTCTAATAATTGGGCACCCTATGAAATTTTCCCTGTAATGGTGTTCATAGCCTCAGTGACCAGCGCAGTGCGTTGGGCCTGTACCTCTAGAGGTGTTTCAGGCTGCAACTTAGCCTGGAGGTCGGCAATCCGTTTCTCCATTCATGCTTGGTGTAGAAATTATATAACTAATGTGTTATACATCCAAGATTCTCTTGATCACACACTATTTGACTTCATGCATAATACAAAATCTCTTCTACTATTGATCATTACTTGCAGAAATTAAATCAATTGCATGCACACATTGAAACCATAAAAATTCACACATATGAACACAATGTTTTAACGAGAAAGCCTAAAGCTAAAAACCCCAACTATCTGTATATAATATATGTCATAGAGATCATGTAACAATCCTCATACAAAGCTTATCATATCAAACTCTCAGTACAATACAATCGCTACACACTAATCAGGCCCGATCTAGCAAATCCATGCACCAATCTTTGCCACCTGCTAGCCTGCCTCTATTGTGCAATCCCTGCTGAATATTGGCTCTGAATGAACTCAAATTGGTTCAGCCTTGCTCATGCAATCCTCATTGGTATCTCCAATCACTGGGTGTTGCAAATCATGCAACACTTTTGTCACAACTGATAGTCAACCTGCTCTTTCACCTACCTCTCCACTGGTCTCCACTGAAACTGTCCATGCACTGTAGTTAACTGATGTATTATTCAATTGATTAATGAGTTAATAATTAGTGAATTAATTAATAATTAATTCACACCACTCTCACTAGTGTATCAATCAGTTAGACTAGATACAACTAGCTCAACTGTGTCTATCTGAGTTAAACTGAACACAACTCCACCAACTACCTCAATAACTCCACCAAACTCTGTCACATGAGTTATAACTGAAGTCTCCATGCAATAGCTCCACTTAACCCTCAGGAATAGCATAATTCCTTCTATCAGCTCTTGTGCCACATCTGTGCACTTAAATGAAGTGCTCCAAGAGAATAAGATAATGTTTATAGTCCAAATATTATTAAGAGCTAATAATATTCGACATATCTATTTTTAGACTGGCAATCTAAAAATAGATTCCGCCCAATATGTATAAAAATAGAACTCTATATATTTTTCCAACTTGACCAAACATCCACAAATAACATCCTGGAACTCATAGAATATGATCGACATGTCTAAAAATATACATAGTCTAAAAATAGACTTGAGCCAAAAATAGACTGCGGGCCCACTTAGTGAAGGCAACTCTTTTCACTAAGCTCATCATCTTGTTGCAATCCAAACACTTGGATCATCCAGAATTCCTCGCGGGAGGCCTTCAGTGTTTGCGACCAACCGTTCAACCTTCTCCTGAGGGGTGGTGGTGGCTGGGATCTCTGTGGTAACATCTGCGCAAAGTTGATGAATCACATTTTCAAGCTCGGTGTGCTTCGCAGTGGTCTACAATGTATCTGTCTTCATCTGGAGCGCCCAGAGCTCAGCCTAGATTTTGTCTATCGTAGCTTTCTGCTACTCCTCCAAGGCTACCCATCTGTGCTCTGTAGCTAGAATGATCACCTCTATGATTTTTTCAAGGTCTCCATCAGTCAATGTGATTGTCTTGTCACGTGTCGCCCGTTGGGAGCGCTGCTTCTTGCGGGGCGCTTTGACAGGTACACTTGTTCTCTTCATTCCGCGGGGGGAGGCAGGTCCTCGACATTCAGTCGTTCGGTTCCTAGGGCTAGCTGAAAATCTGCCTAAGTCTCTGCCTCGATGTCCTTCTCAAAGGTCTACGTCTATTGCGCATCCTTTTGTGCAGCTACAGTTACGTCTTGTCTGGTACTCTTGGTCGCACCTCTGGTATTCGTTATGACAATGGAGGGGGTGACTTTTGATGTGTTGATCTCTTCGATGCCCTTCCCGCTAGTTTTGAAGCCGATCTTCTAGTTAGGAGGCCAGAGCGCAATGATGTTGTCAATTTCTACATCCGCCACCATATAGGGGAGAAAAGTCCAGGCTTTATCCCTGTGTGCCTTGATCTAGATGCTGTGCATAGTGATATGAAATGCTACAATGTCCTTGTATTTTTCATACATGGCAGGGGACAACTGTGGTCGGGAGTGAATGTCTGTGGCCAAGTTACTCTAAAAGAGGACCCAAAAAACTTGGTTGTCCTCGAGACGCTGCGGGTCCTTATAATACCACAAGTGTGCATAGTGAGCCCCTTCGCACCTGTCCGAGGTAATTTCAGGAAGGAATGACTCCACAGGGGCTTCCCAGGCAACCAACACGATGAGGAATAGTAACCAGGAATAACAAAAGGCGCAGCCCTACTCCTGGGACTCACAAACATTAGTCAAAAACTCATCACACAAATACTGGGCCCAGTTAAAACATACCCCTTTTCTGCATTGGCCTGCTAACTGAATTACGTAGGTTGGGATAGAGGATACCTGACATTTTCTCATCATTTTTCATGCCAACAACATCGTGCCCATTTGCATGCCTTGGTCACTAATAGACTTGATTATAAAAGCCCAAGTATTGCGCTCCACATGGTAGATATTGTACACATACTCAGCCAATTCCGCCTCATATTTTTTACCCATGCGCTCCAGAGGTTTAGGGTCATGCATGGGAAGGCCAGTAATTTTGTGCACGAACGTAGCGTCGATGGGGATCCTATCCCGGATCCATAGTTTTCCATTATGAATTAGGGAAAGAAAATATCGAGCTAGTTGGTCCGTCACAGTGTAGTGACCAAAGTGAGGCATCCTTAGCAAGTTCAGGAACCCAGACCTGTCCAATCAACGCACCCAGTGCTGAGGAAAAATTTTTATCCCATTGTTTTCCTAAATCATGTCAAGGTATAATTCAGGCGCTAGCTCAGGGAAGGCCTCTAGACTAGCTAAGTCATGATCGTCAAATTTGATCTCGTGCAGCCTTCCAACAGGGTCACCAATGATAGGGACTTCTCCCGGGCTCAACGGCGTCTGCAAATAAGTTATCAGGCCATCAAGGCTCTTGGGCATGCGTGTCGAGATTCTGTGTGGCTGGACGAAAGGAGGTAACCAGTTGATTTTTCTAGCAGGCTGGGCCTCCTCCTGAACAGCTCACGCCTGGATGCCATCGTCGAGGATGTTACATTCCGTGGGGAAGCACGAGATGTCCCCGTAACCCATTTTGCGGGTTTCGGAGGTTTACCGGAGTCTTCTACCTTTTCCTTGCCCTTCTTTGTGACTAGGGTGGAGAAAAATTCTTCCGCCTCAGACTCAATTTCTACCACTTCCTCAATGCTCAGTTCTGCCAAGATGACTGGTTCCGAGGGTTCAGCAGGATTCGTAGCTGACATCCTGGCACGAAAGACAAACTCAGAATTGCTACTGTCCGAGGGAGAAAATTTCTTAGACAGGAAATAGACGCTAGAGGCACATAAATTCTTACAACACAAATTCTTCTAGGACAAATATGCCAAGTACGAGCTATTCAAGTGATACGAAACCCTTGTCTGCTCTAGCCCACCTGTTTCATAGCTTTGGTGATAGCCCAACGGTAGGCTAGACTTCACGTGTAACTTACCATCAAGTAAATGGTAAAAAATCTCCAGAAATCGTTGCATTGAATGTCGGCTGCCCATCCCATCCAACGGTAATTCTTCCTTTTTACCCGATTTGACTGTTCCAACAGCTAGTTTTTGCACCCTGGGTGTGCTCAGCGTACACTTGTGCTCCCAGCGCTCCTACTGCTGCCTAAGCTTTTTCCTTCCAAATGTAATTCTACGTCGCCATATCCCAGCCCGCAATATTTTTTGTACCATTGCCTTGCTTGCATAGTGACCTCCTACTATGCCTTCCTGTATGTCTGCCATGATAGCATGCCCTTCGTGCTCCAGAACGTATCTGTACCACACTTCACTAGCCGCTAGTTTATATAAAGGACCGATAGTAATGGTAAAATCCGCCACTCGGGTAACCAACTCCTTCTTTTGTTATACCGAACATCCTGCAGATTCCATGCCTGTAGTCAGGAGTCGAATGATATCAGTGAAGTGCACATAAACGATCCTAATGGCGAACCACTACGCACTAGGCAATCCTTCCCTCAAGTCAGTGGGTTTCCTGCCCATCCTAATTCGAGACCAGTGATCCAGCCCAACATTCAGCTTTGTTGTCTTGACCATGATTTCAAAATCGTATCCCTAAATCACCAATAGCCACCTACGGAGTTTCCCCCCCAACATAGTCTTATTCACCAAGAACTTTAAAATCGAATGACTTGTAAACATCTTAAATTTTCCTTCCAACAGATAGTGTCGAAACTTCTGTACTGCATGGACTAGGGCCAACCCTTCCTTCTTCGTGGTGGAATAATTTTTCTTCACACTCGGGAGTTCGCGACTAGTAAATGCGACTGGGTAATCAATGTCTCCAGTACTAGGCCGTGTGAGGACCGTTCCCAGGGCAATCCTCGATGCGTCAACACATACATGACATTCCTTCACCCTATTGGGACAATTAAGAATTGGCGCAGATATCATTCCTTCCCGGAGTAGTTCAAAGCTCTTCTAGCACTTTTCATCCCAGAAGAATGGAACATCCTTCTTAAGCAGTTTGTCTAGAGGTGCAGTGGTCAGTGCGTATCCTGGAATGAATCTTTTGTACTAGCCCATATGTCCAAGGATCAAATGTAGTTGTTTCTGATTCTTTGGTGTGTCCTCAGTCTATAGTGGAGGTCCCGTAACTGTGCGCTCCCCTTCTGACTCAGGAATAGAGACATTGCGCGGATCCTCATCGCACTCTTTTATACTACTGGAGTCATTAAAGTGGGGCAATTCTCTTACCTCTAAATATATGTAGTGGAAGTCCTTTTTAATCCGCAGGCAGCGCATTGCAGAGACATCATGCAGCCAATTTTTCCAATTTTCCATTTCCTCGTCAGAGTCGGAGAATCATTTGCTATCTCTTTCCCAGAAAAGCATATCATCGGTCGTAGGATTGACCCAGTCTTCATCCCTCGCAGTTATCTTATAGATATGATCCACCTCTTCTTCCTCACTCACTAACTTTGTATACCTTTCTCCTTCTGCGGGATCTAGCGGCACTATCACCCATGTTCCTTCACTTTCAAATACCATGCTCTTCCTTTTTAAGTTGATAATACCGCCCATATCTATGGCCCAGCCCAATGCTAGGAGCGCAGGATAGGGGTCTGCATCTTCTACAATCTGAATGACCTCAAAATCAGCCCAAGCCTTGACCCTCGCGATGTCTACCATGATATTTGGTAATATTCCTAAAGGTATGATCTTCTATTGATTAGGCATGTGCATCTGGATAGTGGACCATTCCAACTTAGGTTCTCCCATTCGCTACCAAGTTTTCTTAGGTAGTACGTTTGCATCCGAGCCTAGGTCCAGAATAACCTGATCCATATCATAGTCACCAATATTCATTGTTAATTGCATGTCCCTGCCAGTGCATCTCTTATGCTTATAGAGTTTGTGTATATCCTTAATTTCCATGGTTGGGGTTGTCTTTTCTGCGCAGCTATCTATCAAAGCTTGGAGTTTTTCTATGCCCCTTTGGTTGCGCAGCAGCTTCATGGATGCATACAAGAAATTTTTGACCTCATCATCTGCCTTGAGGTTCACAGGGACCTAAGGAGTAGGTGCCTCAGCTTTAGCAGAGTCTTGGCGAGCTGCGACAAAGTTTTCTTTCTCTTCTCGTAAGTCCAACCCTTCTTGTTTAACAGTCGCTTTTTGGATAAGATGCTCCACCTCAGTTTTTCCCCAGCTCCTCTAGTGGTCATGCTGCTGCATGTGATAACATTAGCACTTGGCCCTTCATCCAGAGGTTCCACCTTGACCCTCTATACATTCTGTGTAGGTGTCTGTTGCTTCTCCTGTATTTTGGTCATCAGAATCGAGCAATCTTCAATCACATGATCCATCTATCTACAGTATCTATAGGACTGTCTTGCGGGGTTTACACAATCCCTTGCAAATTACCCTATTTCTCCGCAGTTATAGCAAACCATTTGTCCCCTCCCCCTAACTATGCTTCCACCTTGGCCCCCTCTCCTTCCCCTGGCTAGAGAACCACCTATGCCCGAGGGGGATCTTGGTGATGACGGATCTTCTTGTACCCTATATAGATTTCCTCGATCTCTCATTAGATCATACGTGCAGCAATTTTTTTCATCATGGCCTATAGATTTGCAGAACCTTCACCATTGTTGATTTATATTTGTGACATAGGCAACAAGGTGGGGGCAATCTTTGGTATCGTGCAGCCACGCAACACAACAATCTTCGCACCAAAGCACCGAATTGGGTCTTGCAGTTTCCCTAGGTCATAACGGATTGGGTCCTCCGGCCTGTATGTAGTCTGCTAGTAGAGGGTAGTTATCCTTAGTGTGTCCATTCACCCTGTATCGTATGCACCATCTTTCAAGGCTAGCCTTTGTTCCTTGCGCCTTCCGCAGATTTTGGATCTCCATATGCATTGCTTCTAGCTGGCATTGTATCTGTTGTACTCCTAACGGGGTATCATCTCTTGGCGTAGCTTCTAGCTTCATCACAATTTCCAAGACCTTTTCCTGTGATTCAATGACTTGATGTCCCATTGGTATGCGTAGGTGTGGCAGCAGCATAGCGATGAACCACTCTGTGTGTTGTCTGTCATCATATAGAAATCCTCCTTCTCTAATTACCTTCTTCAACCGTTGGTCGGCCTCCCATACAGACTTGGACGGTCCTTGCTTGAAATCCTTCAAATCATTCACTATCTGTGGGTAGGACTTGGGCTTCTTGAATTTCTGCTTTAAGGCATTCTTAATATCCTCGATGATGGCATTCACATACTGGCCAATGTATCCCATACACTAGTCCAAAGCCCTTCCCTCAAAGGCTAGGGATAGTTGTGCCCTCTTTATAGCATCGCTGGCTACATTGTACGTAGTCCATACTGATCCTGCGACGAACTAGAACCGGTCCATATCTTCATCCCCTGTGCCCTTGAAGGTGGGTAGCTTCATGTGCGAGGCCATATCATCTTCTGGTGGTGGCCGAGGTGAATTATTACCCCTATGAGGGTTCTGTGGTGGCGTATACAGAGAGCTATGCGTAGCATAATTTCTTACTAGACTATAGACAGATCGATCCCCTTCTTGATTGGTTTTGTAGTATTTACCACTGCGCGTTGTACCCTCACTTTGATTGGAGCTCATTCACTCTGTATGACTACATAGGATACTCTTTTCGCACAATAAGATCTTAATGAGTAATGGTAGAGTTTTCAGAAACTTACCCCAGAAACCCTTGAAGAATCTTTGTTCCGCTTCGGAGTAAGAGACAACGTGATCAATCGAAAATTATGTCACAAAACCTCCTACCACATTGTCCACCCAATGATCTACCATGTGAGTGATGGTGTTATTAGTCTTTTCTAACTGTTGAATCAGCTCTGATGTCCACTGCATAATACGTTCGTCCTTCCAATACTTCTGGAACTCCACAAGCCTTGAAAGCCACTCTTGCAGCTTGGTTGCAAACATCAGAAATAAAATCTTGTAGATCTCTGTGAAAACGTACTTATTCTTCCACTTTTCCGATGTCATCCTTGTGCTGCAATTCTTTTTTATCACAAATTCCTGAATTTGTTTTTCAAACCACTCCTGAATTTATTTGTTCTCAAGTTTCCAATACTCTCTTGGCATTACCCGATCTCTCTCCCAAAATACTCCCGGTACCGGAAACGAAACCATTTGTTGGCTCGAGGGGCCCTGACCCAGGTTCAGAGGTTAAGGTTTGCCAACAAACCCCTATACTACTAGCCCTTTCGGCAGTGACTTGCTTGCGCAGGCCAAAGTCTCACCTGAAGCAGTATGGGAGGGTGCTGGAACCAGGTTTCCGCACCCCAAGAGAGAGCAGGTAAGCCAAACAAGGCTACGTTCCCAGCTTAACAGCTTCAGATCTAATTACAGACTTATATCACATAGCTCATATCTACTAACTATCCTCGCATCCATGTGTGCAACACTGATCTATCAGTACAAAAAATATTATCACAGTAATCAATAGATCATAGGTTCATCTAACAAGAACAAGAATATTCTCACAGCTATCAAACAGATCTATTCGCAGTTCAATAGCCCACAGTTACCAAATTTACTATCAGTCATAGATTAAATCTGCACCTTTGCATCATTAATATCACGAGTAAGATCATAAACACATAAACAATAGATCACAGGAATACTCTGTATTATAACAACGAATAGTCAACCAGAGATCCAATAGTTCGCATCAACAAAAACTTAGATACTCTGACCAAATTCGCATGTATTAACATCAAAATCCCAATACAATCCAACACAGCCTGCACACACAGCCAGCAGGGTCCGCACACAGCAAGACTAAGGATCTCCGCGCACACAGCTAATAGGATTCCTTACCCTATCAACCCAAATAGATCTAATACTCCGCAACTATCATCAATCTCTATCTTTCTCTACCTATGACTCAAAAAAGGTTCATCTATTTATACCGATTTAGCCTATGCATCCAATGGTCTGCAAACCATGGTTTGTAGACTCTTGGTCTACCCTTGACCCGTTACAATGCATTAGGGGATTTGACCCACCCCAAAACCCCTGCGCTAGATTAATTAAGACCAAAATATACAAAACTTATACAAAA
>CM076575.1:344892227-344991110 GCA_034641835.2 Pinus albicaulis | reverse complement strand
TGTTGAGAATTTGTAGGGCTTGAGGTTAATACAAAAATTCTCTTCTTGATAATTACTTGTGAGCTTGCTTATGTATTCTCTTCTTTAACTTAGTTAATCTTTCATCAAGTCAATTATCAAAGTACTTGGTCAAATGTAGAGACAGAATTATTTTCACTTGTAACTGAATATCTTGAAATGTAGTTAGGTAGGTAAATCTTTGATTTACCTTCCTCACTTTCTATCACCTTTAGATCAGCATGTCTTCTTACAATCATTGTCTTGACATTGGAAAATTCTTTCAATAGATACTTTAAAGCTCAAAGATATCTGCACTATACCCTTCTACACCTATCCACAATCTAACTTCATCAATCCGCAATCCTGTCCCTTGTTGTACCTATCCGCAGTCTATACCTTCCTGTACCTTTCGTAATCTATACCCTCCTATACTTTCCGCAGTGTGTACCCTCCTGTACCTTTCGCAATCTTTTCTCTTCCTGTCCCTTTGTTTCAGATTCATCAGCATTCCTTATCCTCCAAATGAGTAGCAAGATAGTCATATATATAGATGACTGATCCAGCAATTAGGCCGACCATTCAGTTGATATTTAGGCCGACTTTGTAGCTTGAAATTTAGGTCGACTTGTAGTTTATTTTCTCCGAAATTTTATGAGGTATTACTTCACATACATTCCAATATTGTTGTAGGTTGTTTTCTGCTATATTTGGAGCTTGTCTTCCAACACTTCTGGAGGGTTGTTGAGAGCTTCTTTACAAGGTCTTGGAGCATATCCATCTGAACTAGATCCTTCATGATTTTGCTACTTAATCCTATTTATACCTAGAAGACAAGAACCTAATAGACATCAAGAAGAAGTCTATCTACATAATAAAATCTTGCTCATGAAACCCATGAAGCAAGTACAACAAAATACATTTTATTATCTTTGTCTCCTTTTCATAATTACATAGTCAACGTGAAGACCGACCTAGTTACATTTTACAACACTCCCTCTTAACTAGGGAGGAATTCATATAGTTACATGATCACTTTCAAACTAAAGAATCTCATAAGAAAAATTGGATTGGTAATCACATCTATATAGCATCATATCAACCAGCATTGTCCTAGTGCAAGGCCTTGACTAATAGCCCCATCTCTTAACGAGACAATGGGCTTCAATGCTAGAGAGACACATGACTTATAGACACCTTCGTCATTATCTCTCCAAGGTACATACTCCACCCGGGTGTTCCAAAAGTATGACCTTCTTGGACTATTCTTCTCTTGGGTAGCTAGCCTTCAAAGAATATCGGTCCCCGACTACTCTTATCTTGAATGCCCTAACACATTCTCAAAGAGTATCGAATGCCAGATGATTACCCAATCCTCCATTCTCTCTTGCCAAGACCAGAATGATGTGTCTATCTCTCCCTCTCAACCAGAGAGGACCTATTCCACAAGGGAATGAGCTCATTCCAATACAAGGAATGTACCTAAGCTCATTCTTAGGAATTACCAAGTTTCTTCCAAGTAAGAAACTTATCACGCTCCCTCTTATCCAGGGACCTTCAGTAGCAATGGTGAGACACCCAGCTGCTCATGAAGAATTCCTATCATTGATATCATGAATTTTGATATTTGAGGAATCTCCAACTTTTAGCTTCATAGGGCACAGATCAACTTTCACCAGACTTCCTTATCTGGTCCATTGTTATGCCATGCTGCTTTACTTCGAATCATCTCCAAGGATCATACGTCCTTTCTCATGATTGGCAGCCCTGCACAAATTCATCCAGATAGATATAAACATATGAACCGAAAGTTACCTTAGTGATGATCTTTCACCATGCTATCTTCCTGTAGGCATTGGCATCCTTCATAGAGACTGACACATCTCTTAATGAAATGTTTTTGCTAAGGGTTTCAGACTTCCGTCAGAGTCTACATATCTTCCCAGGAGATCTTCTAGTCACATCTACTTGGCCTCTGAATGATACCTGCCTCATGACATGGTTGCATTTCATGATCTCTTCCTTTCTGCACATTTTCTATTCCCAGGAACTTTCAACAACTACCTCACATATCATGAAGACATATTATGTTGATTTCATCTGTCCGTGCACTGAGAGATACTTTTTCATAGATCGTACTTCTAAATATAGAAGGTCATTACCTGCAACCATATGAATCATTTCACAGCATCCAACGTTAGCATACCTCATACCTGCTTTTCTTGAGTCATCCTGTAGGGGTTTCTCTTGAATGAAGAGCTTCGTTCCCCTGCTTTATCAATATGTCATCACATCCCAAAACTTTGTTCCCATGATGACCCTTGATCTGATGACTGCTTTACTTTAGTAGGGAGGTTTTCCAGAAGCTGTTACATCGAGAGCTTCTTCCAGGCTTCATTCGAGATGCTTCTTAATGTACATTGCTATCATACAATTTTTACAACCAACCAGGGATCACTTAAAGAGAAAGATGATCTCAATCATAATAGAGATCTCTTGCTTCCTCCTTCTTAGATCTTTTAGTGTCCGGTTCTTCTTTTTCATACGTGACATGAGCTTCTTCCTTTTTCCTTTTGACATTTCCAGATTTAGGACAATCTCTTTTATAATGTCCAAGTTCATCACATCCAAAGCATCACACATTGTCCATATTTCTTCTTTTATTTTGAGGGCCAAATTTTCCGAATCTTCCTTTCTTCCTGTATGAGGCTGCAAAGGCATGATTCTCTTCACTTGATCCAGTATCAGCTTTGGCCTTTAGTCTTGTTTCCTCTATTTTACATAGAGACCACAATCATGGAATGGAGTGGCTTCTTTCTTCCCATACAGACTAGAAGTGAAGCTTCCCCATTCCTCTAGTAGAGCATTCAACACCATTGTTGTCATCTCAGTGTCAGACATTACTTCTCCTAGTTCCTGTAGTTGATCTCTTATTTCAGAAATCCTCACAAAGTATGGGACGATTCCTGCTTCCTTTGATAATTTCATTTTGTATAGTTCTTGTCTCAGAGAGATTACTTCTCTAGCAGTACTCACAGAGAATAGCTCTACCAATTTCTCATATATTTGTTTTGCAGTCTTTAGTTTTGATACATAGGGAATGAGAGAGTCTCTGATGGATTCTATGAGAATCCTTTGGGCTCTAATTTCTCCCTTCATGTACTTAGCATGGGCTGAAGTATTTTCTTTTGGAGGTTGAACAGTAGATCCTTCGATATAATCCATCACTTCGTCTTCAATTAAATTTATGTCTGTTCTTTTCTTCCATGCATTGAAATTTGATGATCCAACCAGCTTGTTGCTTTCTTTACAAAAAGGCATGTTGATAGATAGGGTCATGAATACTTACTTGAGTGGTCTTGCTTGCAGCTTCCTTTATGTTGATTGAGGTTTCCTTTCTTCAATGTTTTTGTTCTTGAACCCTTGATAATAATGACTATCATCAGAAGTTGTGATTCTCTTTCAAACAATGTTTTGAGTGCAAATCTTTTGATACCAAAGATTAATGAGTTGATCTTTTCATATGAAATAATTGGATAGTCTTCCTTGCACACTGGTTTGTCTTTTCAATCCAAACTTTGGTCCTTGCTTCTTTGAGTGACTTTGTTGACAAGCAGCCCTTATGTTTAGCACCTTAGCTCTGAAACCATGTTGAAAATTTGTAGGGCTTGAGGTTAATACAAAAATTCTCTTCTTGATAATTACATGTGAGCTTGCTTATGTATTCTCTTCTTTAAGTTAGTTAATCTTTCATCAAGTCAATTATCAAAGCACTTGGTCAAATGTAGAGACAGAATTATTTTCACTTGTAACTGAATATCTTGAAATGTAGTTAGGAAGGTAAATCTCTGATTTACCTTCCTCACTTTCTATCACCTTTAGATCAGTCTGTCTTCTTACAATCACTGTCTTGACGTTGGCAAATTCTGTCAATAGATACTTTAAAGCTCAAAAATATCCGCACTGTACCCTTCTGCACCTATCCACAATCTAACTTCATCAATCAGCAATCTTGTCCCTTGTTGTACCTATCCACAGTCTATACCTTCCTGTACCTTTCGTAATCTATACCCTCTTGTACTTTCCACAGTGTGTACCCTCCTGTACCTTACGCAATCTTTGCTCTTCCTGTCCCTTTGTTTCAAATTCATCCGCATTCCTTATCCTCCAAATGAGCCACAGGATAGTCATATATATAGATGACTGATCCATCTATTAGGCCGACCATTCAGTTGATATTTAGGCCGACTTTGTAACTTGAAATTTAGGTCGACTTGTAGTTTATTTTCTCCGGCATTTTATGAGGTATTACTTCACATATATTCCAATATTGTTGTAGGTTGTTTTCGCTATATTTGGAGCTTGTCTTCCAACACTTCTGGAGGGTTGTTGAGAGCTTCTTTACAAGGTCTTGGAGCATATCCATCTGAACTGGATACTTCATGATTTTGACACTTAATCCTTTTTATACCTAGAAGACAAGAACCTAATAAACATTAAGAAGAAGTCTATCTACATAATAAAATCTTGCTCATGAAACCTATGAAGCAAGTACAACAAAATACATTTTATTATCTTTGTCTCCTTTTCATAATTACATAGTCAACCTGAAGACCGACATAGTTACATTTTACAACACTGCTTCCTCCTTCCTTCATGCCCTGACACTTCTGATGCCCTCTACTTCCTCTGCCCTTGCAAAATCCCCCTCTGAAATCAAATTCTATTCCTTCATAATCGACTTCCCTCAGGTTACTGAACGCTTGCCTGACTTGCTTTCCAAATGACCCTCAAGCCTTCTTTTATAGTCTTCTCATTAATGAATCAACGGCCCAGATTAGAAGTCTATTCAATGGCTAAGATTAAAACTTGACTTGATCTTCGTTCTCTAGAACATTCACACTCTGTTTTATTAATACCCATTAATTATTTAATTTCCCTAACTTTAGACTTAGGGTCTCCATTAAAATAATTAATTATTTTAATAAAACATGAACCGAGTGAAATTTCCACAAACGATTTCTGGGTTGTTTGGAATACTAGTGCCTAAGCCTCCTCACCAAATTTGAGACTTAGATCACTTTCTGATGCTACAAAAATCAACACTCCCTCTTAGTGAGGAAAGTGTTCTAGCAATATGCTTGTTGCATACTACTCTGACCCTGAAGCCTTCTCTGTGCTGCTGATGCCTGGTTGATGTTTCCCCTCATCTGCTGCATTGTTGCCTTCTGTATTGTTTTCCATGACACTGCCACTGCCTCATCTATACTGCAGCTCCCTCTCAATTTTGCATCATTCCATTTCTGCTATTGAAATGGATTCTTGATCATCCCCATCTTCTCTATGAAGTAGACAAACTTTGTCTTTCCTAGAGCCTTAGTAAGGATGTTTGCCACCTGTTCTCCTGTCGGAGTGTACTGTAATTGTACAGCTCCCCGCTGGACACAACCTCTAATGAAATGACACCTTATGTCAATGTGCTTCGACCGATCATGGAACATAGTATTTTCAGAGAGCTTGATGCAACTCTGATTATCACATAGAATGTTGGTCACTTCCATCTTTTCCTTAGGTAGATTCACAAGCAGCTTCCTAAGCCATACGGCCTTGCACGAAGCAGTGCTTGCAGCCATATATTCCGCCTCAGCTTAGCTCAGAGCCACGGACTTCTATTTCCTGATGCACCAGGTCATTCCTGATCCAACATTAAAACAGTACCCACTGGTACTTTTCCGATCTACTGGGCTCCCAGCCTAATCTGCATCAGTGAACCCACCCAATCTGATGTCATTGCCTCGAGTGTATCTCAATCCAAGCTCGACTATTCCCTGCAAATATTTGAGAACATGCTTGCTTGTTGCCCAATGTGCCCTCCTTGATTCCACCATGAACTGACTGAGGGTGTTGACAGCATAATAGATGTTTGGCCTAGTGTTGACCAGATACATCAGGGACCCTATGAGTTGCCTATACAAGGTAGGATCAACCTCATCATTTTTAGATGTATCAATTTTCTTCCAGTTGATGATCATCGGTGTAAACATGGGTCTACAGTCCTCCATCTTGAACCTCTTCAAGATATCTGTAGCATATCTCCCTTGACCAAGGAAGATCTCACCCTTCTGCTGCCAAACTTCCAACCCGAGAAAATAATGCATCAGCCCTAGATCCTTCATGTCGAATTCTGTAGCTAAATTCTCCTTGCAATCCTTGATGAGCCTAGATGATCCTGTCAGGAATAGATCATCTACGTGCAGTACCAGTATCAAAGGCTCATCCCCTACTCTCAGATAGTAGAGATTGGGATCTGCGTCACTCTTGATGAACCCCATCTTCTGCAAGTAGCTATCAATTCGACATACCAAGCTCTAGGGGCTTGCTTGAGTCCATACAAGGCTTTCTTAAGCCTACACACATGAGTTTTCTGCTCATCTGTCTCAAAGCCCTCTGGTTGATCGATATATACTTCTTCTTCTATCACCCCATTCAAGAACGCCGTCTTGGCGTCCATCTGGTGAATCTCCCATCCCATTTGCGCCGCATGAATGTCACGAATCTTATAGAAGTATATCTGGTGACTGGGTCAAAGGTTTCTTCATAATCTATCCCTTCCTTCTGAGCATACCCCTTTGCCACAAACCTGGCTTTGAATTTTTCTACCCTTCCATATGTAGCATATTTGATCTTGTAGATCCATCTCGAACCCACAACTGATCTGTTCTGAGGCCTAGGAACCACCTCCCATACATCATTTGTCACGATGGATTAGTAATATTCCACCATTGCATCAACCCATACCTGATGCTGAGCTGCCTCCTGAAAACTAGAGGGTTCCCCAACCTGTGCTACCAGGGCTTGGTACCTATTTGGTTGCTTACGCTCCCTCTTCTCATTTCTGGGGGCCCCGACAAACTCCTCTGCATCCTTCAGAATTTGTCATCATTTCCTACTCGTCCTACCACTGGTAGTGGGTGGCTCTACCTGCCTCCCCTCCTGCAAATCTTCTAGAGAGGAATCCCTTGAATCATTTTGCCTTGGAGAAGCACTCGGGCTAACCTCAGCTGGTCGTAGAGGCTGGACTACTAGGTCATCTTCAGACTGTGTTGCTGAAGGCATCTCTCTGGATTTTCTAAAAGCTCTTTCCTCCATGAACTTTACATCCCGCCGCACTACAACCTTCCTGCTCCCAGGAATGTAGATTCTCTAAGCCTTAGCATTTTCACTATTTCCCACCAAATACCCCTTTTCAGCAGTCCTATCCAACTTCCTCTTTTCTTCGGGTACATGGCAGTATGCCACACTACCAAAGATCCTAAAGTGGCTTACCTCTGGCTTCCTGCCAATAAAGACACTTTCTGGAGTGATCTTACCCAATGCATTATGAGGAACCCTATTTTGAACATATACAGTTGTATTACAAGCTTCAACCCATAGGAATTTAGGCATGTCTTGATCATACAGCATAGCCCTTGTAGTCTCAACAAAAGTTCTATTCTTCCTTTCTGTGATTCCATTATGCTCTGGATTATATGAAACAATCCACTCTCTTCTGATGCCTTCCCTTGCGCATAACTCTATGAAGTCTTTATCTATGTATCCTCCACCATTGTCTGATTGCAGTGTCTTTATCCGCTTTCCTGTCAGATTCACAACCAGAGCCTTAAACTCCTTGAATCATCAAAGCCTTTGTCCTTGGTCTTAAGAAAGTAGATCCAAGTCTTCCAGGAGTGGTCATCAATAAAGGTGACGAGATATTCGGCACCACTAAGAGCTCTAGTGGACATTGGTCCGCAGATGTCTGAGTGTATTAATCCCAACACACTCTTAGCCCTATTGTTGCTTCTGGGATACGTTGCCTTGGCATACTTCCCAATTATGCACCCTCTGCAGACGTCATCTTGCTTGGTGCTCAGTTCTGGAACTCCTGTGACGATCTTCTTGAGAATCCTCAAAGCCCCATGGTGTAAGTGCCCCATTCTCTTGTGCCATAGTTCATTCAAATCCTTCTCGTCGTTGCTGCCTATCAGGGCCATTGGAGATTTAAGTTGCAACTTATAGAGTTTATTGCTCCTGACTCTGATTTGTGCCTTCTTCCAATTCGAGTGTTTGACGTATGCTATTTTGCCAATGAAGTAATCGTCATAACCTTTGTTTTGAAGCTGAAACACAAAGGGTAAGTTCATCTCCAAACCAGGCACATGCAGTACATTAGTGGCACGAAGCTTATTACCAGCTTCAGCGTAAAATACTATGGTTCCTCTTCCCACAGGGGTGCATTTTGCCTTGTCGCCCATGGTGATTTGAAAGTTCATCTGCTCTTCTCGGTAGCTGGAGAAACATTCTCGTACCCTCTTCATGTGTGCAGAAGCTCCACTATCAATATCCCAGATCTCTAGAGAAGCAGAGTTTGACACACAAGCAAATTATTCTTCCAATCTGGATGTCAGTACAGAGATGTCGTGATCCATCTGTCCTTTCATGCTTTCCCTTCTCTCTAGAGAACTGCGTGAACCCTTCCAAGTTGCTGTAGCAGCAACATTTGGTCTTAGTTTCTTTGTAGGTTCTCCACTCCTGTTACTCATCTCAACCTCTGATACCATGTGAAAATTTCAATCCTAAAATACTACTGTGGTGATAGATTTATTTCTCTTACTTATTCTTCCAATAAGTTATTTACAGAATTCTTCCAGTAAATTTTGAAATAAACACTACGGCAGTAATCACCCAAGTAAATGTAGAGGACAGAACAGTAAAAAATACAAGCATAAGAATCATTCACATAGACAGTTATTTTTGGACAATTGTCCCCAGAAAAACCCAATGTGGGAAAACCGAAGCAGCAGATGAGGGTTTAGATATTAATCTTAAGCAAGAAATTTTGGCAGAAACAACTAAGAAATTTTCTCAAGATACACCTGAGAAAATTCTTGTTCAGTCCTCTGAAGAATTTCTGACACCTGAGGAGTTCCCTAGCCCTCCCTATGTCCCTCTACGTGCCTCCTACGTAACTCTCTGCACAGAGCCAGTGTAAGCCCGCGTTGCTACTGCGTGACGCCTCTGCGCTGCTCTGGAGTGTTGCCTCTCTACTTCTTTGCTTCCTCCTTCGCTCGTGCCCTGACACTGCTGATGCTCTCTACTTCCTCCGCCCTTGCAAAATCTCCCTCTGAAATTGAATTATATTCCTTTAGAATCGACTTCCCTCGGGTTACTTAACGCTTGCCCGGCTTGCTTTCCAATTGACCCTCAAGTCTTCTTTTATAATCTTCTCATTGATGAATCAATGGCCCAGATTAGAAGTCTAATCAATGGCTAAGATTAAAACTTGACTTGATTTTCGTTCTCTAGAAGATTCACACTCTGTTTTATTAATACCCATTAATTATTTAAGTTCCCTAAGTTTAGACTTAGGGTCTCCATTAAAATAAATAATTATTTTAATAAAACATGAAACGAGTGGAATTTCCACAAACGGTTTCTGGGTTCTTTGGAATACTAGTGTCTAAGCCTCCTCACCAAATTTGAGACTTGGATCATTTTCTGATGCTACAAAAATCAACACAACTTATTTGGACCAAAGCACGAATGTTTTGAGGGCAAAGCATTAGAGATGATAGTGAGTTGTTATGTTGCCCTTTCATCATAATAAGACTAAAAGCAATAACTTAGTAACAAGGCGAAGGAACATGTTATGTAGAAAGCAAAATATTTTCAATTCATTCATCGTCTTTATATAAGCAACTGCGTTCAACTCTATAATCATTGACACATTAGTTATCTCAAAAGGAGATGTGCACTATTTATTTTCACAGTTTCAATCTATATGATGATTATACATAAAATAAAATTATGAAAGCATTAATCCACGAACACTGAAAAAGTCAATATAAGTAAACCTGATCATCAGCATGGTGAGCAACAAGTAGTACACCAATGTGATATTGCTTGCACTTATCCTTAAGAGTTTTATACCTACAGTGAGACAAAAGAAACCAAAAAATGGTAAGAACTCAACAAACAGATTTATGTTTACATAATAATGTCAACTAAAGGACAGCTGATCAATACTTCATGGTATAGATTAATTCTTTTCTGAAGAGTCCACTGGTGTATGCATAATACCACCATCCCCAGGAATGGAGCATGTGATTATATTAGCACAGAAAAGTGAAGTATTAATAATGCCAAAAATCTCAAAAGGATCAACTATTCAACTATAGGAGAAAGTTACCCTTCAGAGAACAAAGAATGGGCAGCAGTTGTGGATTATCTTAATATCATTAAAACAAAACAACGCACTCCATGTTATGTGCATCTCATATATGAAATGAAGCCTTAAGAGTAAAATATCTGACAGGCGATCATCATAACTTCTATCATCAATAGACATATCTTACCAATGCAATGCATCATAGAAATGCAAATCAACAAATGTCATTTATCCCTTTGTAGTATCCTACTTTTTTATAAAAGATATTGCTTATATATATAGAAAATGTTTACATCAGCTGCCAAAAATAAAGGGAAAACGGAAGGGTATATACAATGTATGCAATATTCTTGCAGTTATATTTATTCCGTTGTTGTACTTATCGGATCATACATGTCTTCATATGTTTATATGCCATCTCATTAAAATGTGACGGTGACATAAGTGTCCCATGTATATGTTCCCTTAAGTCTTAAATAATTTCATTTAGAGTTATTTGGTGGAATTCCATTTCATTCAAATAGGCATGCACTAGAAAATCAAAATGATTTAATATCCACAGACAAAAAACATTTTGAACAGTGATGTTGTTCAAGCCTTTTACCGTAAATAGCCTTGTAATTGGGGCCTTTTTTACAAATGTTGCATATGTTACTTCATAGATAAACAAGTACATGATAGAGGATCCCTCCCGATTTAGCCCAAGGGGATTGAGGAGCTTTAAGCATGAGTTGGATCTGCTTATGGTCAAGTTCAGTGCATTCCATCGAGATATTGAGTCCCTTCCTCTTGGTGCACAAGATCAATTGGGGCATTTTTTTCCAATTCATCGTAGCATGTTTTTAATAAATTATGAATACACAATTATAAAGTTGTAAAGTTAGGGAGAGAGAATAGAATGGAATAGAATAAATTTTGTTAAACATCGACAAGGCAAACTTGTCTATGGATCATAGCATTAGCTTTTGAGGTTGCTCCAAAAATATTTACACAATGTTTGTGGGTGCTTCATGAGAGTTGTGGTACATAGCATATGATTAGCCCCTGGATTGTCCACAATGGATTTGCTCATTGGTGATGGCTTACTTAGTGATTGCAAGATCCTAGTTGGGTGCTTGCATGGCACTCCTCCTTTGAGCATTGGAGATCTTCAAACAGGTTGGTGACATTGTACATGTTGGCAACATCAAGGAGGTTGTTTGCTTTGAGGAAGCCCTACATTGGAGGAGCATTTGTCATTTAGGATGATGGTGTTGGACTTTAGACAGCATCTATGAGGGAAATAAACCCTAAATGGCATCCAGATTTGGAGGTTAGCACTAGAGTTGTCTTGCCATCTACTTGTGTGATGTAACATGGCTAGAATTTGCAAACCCTAAGAAAGACAATTGTCCTAGTGTGGAGAGCTTGTACAGTAAGCTTCTTGTTAAAGCCAAGGAGAACTTGCCAATGTTCATGCTGCTTGTTGGAGATCTTTGGTGATGGATAGGGTTTTAGAGAGCTTCAAGAATTGTAGCAGTTTTGTGATAAGGCTATGGTATGTATATGTATTTTAGCTTTCCACATATATATCAAGTTTTCAGCAATTCAATTTTTGACATTTTGCAGATTTCATTTTCAGCTAACATTGTCTTCATAATTTGGTAAATTCCAGCACTTGTATGTCTTGCTGACTTGACATAAGTTAAAGCTGAAATTGTTAAGTGATTTGACAATAATCTTGAAGAAGATAGAGCAGATTTACTCCTTAACTATTGTGGTCTTGAAGTGATTTTCAGTTCTGATTTAGGTATAGGCATGATAAGATTTCCCTAAAGGGTTGAAATATGTTGAACACATTTGATATTTTTCTCTTTTATTGCCTTGTTGATTGGGGTTGTTAAGTGGTGTAGTATTGACTGTTGTTGCTGATGTTTATCATATTTCATAACATCCAAAAGGATGAAAATTCACAAGGTTAAGATCCAAAAAAGCTCTAAAAAATAGGTGAAACTTCTGAAGTTACATTAATTTCCCCGATTCACAAAATTTCTACATGGAGAGGTGTTAAAAATCCAATACCTGATCCAATTTGTGTATGCCTCAACAATTATTTTATACCCAGAAATTATTTACTCAATAAAATCTGAAAACTGATGCAAAATAAATTCACAAGTATTTTAACTTTCATAAATTGAATTTGCAACAGAAATAATATAGGGAAATCAACCACACAACTGTAGAAAAAACAATTTTCCTTCACTTCAAATTACTTGGGAAAATTAGGGCCTAGACCCACAGAGATTGCACAAAAAAATTACAACTGCTGGAAAATGGAAAATAGTCCCTTCAGAAATTCAGCCCATTAGAACTCGGCTCTCCGACAAGATTTCAACCCTGGAGATCTCGGCCTCTCTCACCAGAAAACTCGTCCCCTTCTTCTCACCTCATACAACCCTTGTGCACTTGAGAAAATCAGCCCTGGTAATTTCGGCCTTCATCTTCAACAATTTGGCCTCTCTCCCCTGGACTCGGTCTCCCTGAAATTTGCTCCTGAAATTTCCTTGCTACAATCCTTTTCCCTTCTCTTCAATCCTGGAGTCTCTCACTCCTTGAGAAAATCATTTTCTCAACATAACAATGTAATGTGTCTCATCCTCTCCCATAGGTTCTCTTTATTATTTCTTGATGGGCCAAATCCCTAATTTCCGGAAGCTGGGCAGAGGTTCTAAAGACCAGGAGCGACATCATCCCAGACAACAGCAGACCAAACGGCTTGATAAGAAGTTGTTTTGAACTGAGTGCAGAAGTGACTGCACTAGGTGCGAAAATTTCTTAATCTAAGAAATCTCACTGTAAATTCTCGATTTACTTCTCCTACTTGATTACTTACACAAGTTATTATTCTGAATATTCAGAAAAAACATCAAAGTAAATACATATAACAGCCTACACATACAAATCAAATACTGAATAGCATGCTCATATGACAAAGTGACAGATTTTTCGGACAAATGTCCCAGAAAAACCCGATGCGGGAAAACCGGTGCAACCAGCTCTGGAGGGTTTTCATTATTATGCAGAATCTAAGTACAACGGTTTCTAGGCACCGAACTAGTTTACCCTGCAGAGAAATAATACGGCAAGCAATACCTCTATCCTCGGAGACAGAAAATATGTCTGATTCACACCCTCAAACGGGATTTATAGAACTCGAGCCCTTTCTAGCACACCAGAAACCCCAGCGCTGCTTTGAAGCCCTTTGCGTCAGCCTCTGCGTTGCTCTGGAAGGGCATGCGTCACCCCTAAAGGGCTTACGCTGCCCCTACACTCCCTTGGTTTCGCCTGCGTCAGCCCTGCATTTCACCTGCTGCCTTTGCGTGGCCTCTGCTGGACTGCGTAGAACTTGGTTGCACCTGCGCTACTCTGGTATGCTTTCTCTTTGTCGTTGTTGTACTCTTGGCCTAGGATCAAACTATCCCCTTGCCAATGCTGCCCCTCGTCGCACTGCAAACTGCTTCTGAAATTCTTAGCAAACCATGCCCTAGAATTTCAGCTTAGCTTCAGTGCTCCGCCAATGTGTGTGTTCTCCAACTCACCCCATGCCCTTCTCTTATACTTTTCTCGTTGAAACATCAACGATTGTGATCTAACCTCTAATCAACGGCTTAGATTAGAGGTTGGTTGATCCGCGTCACTTAAGTCATTCTCATCACATGTTTAATTTAATTCACTTTAATCTTTTAATTTTCCTAAGTTAGACTTAGAGTCCTTAATTAAAAAGATTAATTAATTAAATATCTCTTAAACCTGATGGAATTTCTTCAAATGCTTTCTGGGTCTTGGAGATCTCATGTACTCCAGCTCCTCCGCAAAATTTGGGAGTTACAGCACATCCTATGCTACCTCAAAATCTCAACACTCCCTCTTAGCGAGGAATGTGCTCTAGCAATACACTTCAGCCCGAAGTACTACTATGATCTCTGGCATCGGTCTCTGCGCTAATGCTTGCCCTACCGCCCTTTATCACTGCGCTGCACTGCTCTCTATACTGTTGCCCATGACTCTGCCACCATCACTGCTACATCCGTACTGCAGCTCCCTCTCCAATTGCTACATTGTGCTGCCAACTGCTGCACTGCAACTCAGTTGCTGAGAGTAAGCAACTTAAGGACCCCTGCCCAATGACAGACAAGTCAATCAAGCTGCATCTCATCACTGAAGCCCCTTAGGCTGCTGCTCTACATTGTCCTCCTGAAGCCATTGCACTATTGCAGCTCTGCACTGTGTAAGCATGCCTCCTCTGCGCTGTTGAAGTCACATTAGCCCCTTTGCGTTGTTGCCTCTATGTTGTTGCTACCTCTGCACTACGCTGCTCCCTCTACAGCGTCCCAACCTCTGCCTCTGCTTCATTCGTGATCTTTGCACCCACTGCTCCAGTCATTCCTTGCTACTGTCTTAAGGCTCCTGTAGCACAGATGTGATCAAAGAGTTGCGCTACTCAAGGATCCTGCCACCACTCTGTAGCTTCTCTACAAATCAATATCGCACCACCTTCGTGGTTCATGAGCGCTCATGGCTACGTCATCATTGGAGCCATCGTTTGCTACTGGAGCCTTGGAACTAGCAGCTTCCTTGTCCTTCTTCCTTTGAGGACAATTGCTACGAAGTGTCCAAGTTCACCACATTAGAAACATTTGATCTTAGATAGATCACACTTCTTTTTCCCTTGCTGCTTCTTAGATGTCAGGGTTGCATCTTCCTCTTCCTCCTTATTCACCTTGCTCGATCCGATGTTGGTCTGCCTCTTGGTCATTCAGCAGATCTCCTCTTGTCGGAGGATAGCCCACATATCGTCCCAGTTAGGAAGGTCCACTCTGCCCAAGATGCTTTGGACAAATGTTTCCCAGTCCTCTGTGACTGCATTTAGAGCAGTCCTCACCATGATATCATCCTCCACCTTGACCGCCATGGCAGTCAGTTGATCCCGAATCGACTGCAACCTGAAAAGGAAAGGATCGATTTCATCTCTCTTGGTCATCATAAATAACCTCAACTGGTTCTCCAGAAGCATTTTCCTCTGGACGGATTTCCCTTGATACAGTGTGTTTAAATCTTTCCACATCTCATTAGTCGTCTTCTTCTCGGCTATGTGTGGTACCACATGATCCTTAACCCCGTCCATGATGAAGTGCTTGGCATGTGCCACTGCTTCATTATGCTTCGCCAGTAGAAGAACATCGGTTGGTGTAGCCAAGACACTCTCTACGTGCTCCTGCAAGTCGTATGCCTCCAAGACTACCAAGATTTTGGCCTTCCAGATAACAAAGTTGGACAGGTCATCCAACCTATCCTGATCACGCAGTCTGTGTGGCGTCATCTGCTCAGAAATAATCTTGTCAGAACATATCTTCCTCTCCCCGCTTCTGCTGCTACCCTCAACAGAAACTCGGATCTAGGGTCCTTGGCGAGAAAGGCACCCTTTGCTCCCTCTGACAACTGATTTCCTCCTTAGAAATCTGCCAAATACAATGAAACAACTCTCTTCAATTACCCGACAATCGATCCTCAGATTTCTTTTGGCAATGAATTCTGCTGAGCAGCTGTTCTCCACTCGCTCTTTGTCAACTTAGCTTAGGCACGATTCAGCACCGGCAAAATCTCCACCCCACCAGCAACTGCTGAAGATCTAGTTCTGCTTTCGATCCACGAAAAATCTGCACAGCACTTGAAACTGGATTGTGTCACTCTGGCTGGCCTCTGCGTGAGCACACTGGTTCAGCGTAGTCGTTGCGCAGAGCAGTCTGCTCCTCCATCCCTCTGGAAGGCACTGCGTTGTCTCTACGTCACCCCCTGCATGGCTCTTGTTGCCTCTGCGTCCTTCTGGTGCTGCGTTGCCCTCTCTGGATTCTCTACTGCTTCAACTGCTCTTTGCAGCACAAATTTCTCAATCGATTTGGTAGAGATCCAGCTTGATCTGCAATCGCTCTGATACCATGTGAAAGTTTCTTAATCTAAGAAATCTTACTGTTAGTTCTCGATTTACTTCTCCTACTTGATTACATACAGAAGTTATTATTCTGAATATTCAGAAAAAACATCAAATAAAATACATATAACAACCTACACATACAGATCAAATACATATGACAAAGTGACACAGATTTTTCAAACGAATGTCCCCGGAAAAACCCAATGCGGGAAAACCGGTGCAGCTAGCTCTGGAGGGTTTTCATTATTATGCAGAATCTAAGTACAACAGTTTATGGGCACCAAAGTGGTTTACCCTACAAAAAAATAATATGGCAAGCAATACCTCTATCTTCGGAGACAGAAAATATGGTTGATTCACACCCTCAAACGGGATTTACAGAACTCGAGCCTTTTCTGGCCCACCAGAAACCCCAGCGCTACTCTGAAGCCCTCTACGTCAGCCTAACTGGCTTGCGTCAACCTCTGCGCTGCTCTGGAAGGGCATGCGTCACCCTTGAAGGGCTTACGTTGCCCCTGCGTTGCCCTAACTGGGCCTACGTCAACTCTGCATGGCTCCTGCTGCCTCTGTTGGACTGCATAGAACCTGTTGCCTTTGCGTTGCTCTGGTATGCTGCCTCTCTGTCGTTGTTGTACTCTTGGCGTGGGATCAAACCATCCCCTTGCCAATACTGCCCCTCGTCGCATTGCAAACTGCTTCTAAAATTCTTAGCAAACCACACCCTAGAATTTCAGCATAGCTTCAGTGCTCCGCCAATGTGTGTATTCTCTAACTGACTGTAACAACCCATTCCTAATTGATAAGTAAAATAACATTAGCGAGTATACGACATACGCATGTGATAGCTACATATGCCTATCTCGCATACCCCGCACTAGTATTAAGGCTACCTAAGTGAGAATAACGAACTTAATATCACTATATATTTCACCTTGCCATGATATAACAAAATTTCAACAGGCATGGGAGAGTGTTATTTAAGAAAACTAGATTATAATTTAGTTAAAAATTATATATGGGTGAACTACTAAAGTAATAATATAATTAATTAAGGCAAATTAATTAAGATAAAAACAAACCTAATACAAATTAAATTCAAATTAAGACCTTACTTAAAGCCATCACTTCTACGTATCTAGATAAGGATTCCAAATGGATATTTCATGCACTTAACCCCAAAACCTTATCTCTAAGTTAAATATCTCATTAAATGAACATAATATCCCCTTAAATGCATACCCACCCTCATAAATGAGATAATAGCTACGGGAGTTGAGAACGGTGGAGAAAATCAATATAAGTGAAAAGGATGTGAAGGAGAGGGGGATGGTCTGGGGAGGAAAAATTCTGCATTCTGTCAAAAGGGAAGATTGAAGGATACTATCAGCATTGGAAGGGAGTTTCACCGTTCTTGGGATTCTGGGCACGGGGGCAGAAGAGTGATCTTCTGGGTCTAGGATTGTTCCTAGATCGGCTGGGAGGATTATATTGTTTTGGTGATCTGTTCATTCTGTCCACAGCATCACAGGAGGAGTCCCTGAGGAGGGCCATCATTAAATCATTTGCTGCATTCCAAGTATTTCCCATGTAGCTAAAATTGAAATTTCATTTCTGAACTGCATGAAATCGTATTACTACTGATTTATGTTTATATATGCTTAGATGTATTCATGGAAATGATGTCTTAAATTGTATTCAGGGGAAGAATGATAGTTTGTAACAGTTGTCTTAATTAAGTATAAAAACTTGGAATAATCTTTAGAAGCAGCAGTGATTCCCTGTTAGTAATTTAGGTAAGTCTTTCCCTCCAACAAAAACTCTGAAATTCCCTGAAATTAAGTGTAAAATTTAAGAAATTAACAACCAAGGTCACTACATATGGTATCAGAGGGTAGTTTCAAACCCTTTTCGACCTAATAAGCCCTGCAATTTCTGTAAAATTCCAGTCTATAGCATGAATAATTATATGTATAGCAGTTGATGCTTTAGGTTATCTTCTGCTGGTGAGCACTTACTGCTGGTGAGCAGTTCTTGAATGAGCAATCATTTAATGACTTTTCACACTCCAGAACTATCCCCAATTTTATCAAAGGTGCAGTGTGCTGCCTCAACACTTGCTGCAGATGCAAGAACCTTCATGAGTGAGAAAAGACAAAGGCACTCATCATAAGCAAGAACACTCGCCTGCTTAGCTTAATAGAAAATTAAAATTCACTCAGTCATAGAATCTGTTATGCTATTTTAGGCCAATGGCTAGATTTGAACCAACAATTAATTTAATGAGAAGAATTTGGGATAAGTAGAACTAAAGACCAGCATTCCATCCACTAGATTATAATAAATTCAACATAAACTTTTTTGCAATAACCCATCTAGGCCATTATCCCTACCACTTCCTTTACCTTCCACAGCCCAGCATCAATAACAGAGTCTTCTGTAAGTAATGGATCAGCCTCCAAATTGGAAACCAGATCTTCTGCAGGCTTTACAGCCACGATATATTTTCTGCTCTCTACAAGGGCAATCTCTGCATCATTTACACGCTGTGTAAATTTTCTGACTGTTGCGTGAAAATTTTATGAAATAAGTATGTCAATGTTACATTCTGTGTTTAAAAACTGTGTATTCATGAAATTAAATTATGAGAGAATGTGGGAATGAATGTCTTAGGCCTTGTGAATCCGCAATTCTAAATAGTCTTGGCGGTAGTGTTAATATATCTGAAATTATTGGGTAAATAAGCATTTTGATGGTATAATGGAATATCTAAGTATATCTGATATTTAAAATAGTCAAAGTCAATTTCTTCACTGGGTTAGAAATATTCAAGAGCCCGAATGTATCACTGTACAAGGAGCCAATTATGATACTGTGGGAGCACTTGAGCCGACCGAAGTTTTCATTTTCCAACAGGGCCAAAATATGGCACTGTAGTAGCTCAGAAGTAGCTCAATCAAGGTCACGGAGATGAGCGAATCTCATTGTTCGTTCCCGGCCTCAAAACCAGAGATAGAATATGTCCCAAATAAAATAAACCCAGTCCCAAGTCACAGAGAACAACAGAAGCCAGAGTCGTGATAAAATTGGCCATGGTGGCAAATAGATCCTTCGATCCTGCCGCGTTATACGAACATTGGGAGTTATCAAATGCAAAAATATCCCAATCCAAATAAAAACCAGAAACGGTACATCTGTGCTAATAAAACAATTCGACTCCTAAAATGTTTTGCAAATTATTGACACTAAACTTGCTAAGAAAAATAGACACAAAATTCTTCAATATTGTAATAACAATCCAACATAAAAGCAGATTTGCAGACTTACTTGATTCAAATGAAGGAAATCGAGTGGCCTTTCTGATGCGTGAGAGCTCATTGCCGATCTACATTTATCGGCCTTCAAAGTTGAGAGTGACGGCGAGCAGGTGGAGGAGGGATAATTTTTCAAATTTGTGACCTGTGCAACTACGAATGTCTGAATCGCATCAAGTGCATGTTATATCATGGTTGATATTGCACTCTAATTATTTTGCCATGTGAAATTAAAAATATGTATAAATGTCACATAATCCCAAGGCAGCTCGCTCTAAAATGTTAGGAAAGATTTATGAAATTTCTGGCCCCTAGTGCTCAATCGTTTACTTATTAAATGAAATCCAACGGGATAACTACTCAAACTCTGAAACAGACAACAATGAAAAGGGTCTACTTTCCAGAATATTGAGCCAACCAAACCATTTAAGAATTTGCCTGCAACCATTCTAGAATTGCTAAGATTTCTGGAGCGAGCTGTGGCTTCAATTATCGATATTTTATACTGAAATTCAAGTCTTGCCGGTTATTTATAATTGGGTTATCGATTTTGGAAAGGGTGGGGGGACCGACAGGAGTATATTCGTGAAAGTGATGCAATCCTCATGGGTCATACAGCTGTTAATAACTCGATAGCTGATCACCGAAGACACCAACACCGCACGGCGTGACTTGCCGATAATTGCCAGAGGTGTCGTATTCGGCTGGGTTGTGTGTCGTTGTCATTTACAAAACGTATTGACTAAAAATATGAAAATATATTGTAAGGTTTTAAAAGAATATGTCATATATATATTTCGATTGGTCAAATATATATATAAATATCATTTGGGTAATATATATATCCTGCGGTTTTTAATATATGTATTTCGATGGGTTTATTATATGCATATTATTTGGTTAAAAATATACATGGAACAGTTTAAATATATATATATCGTTTGGGTAATAACGTACATGATTCTGGGTATATATTTAACATAAGATTTAGATCTAATTTCAAGAGTGAGTGTCAGTTTTGATTCCTGAGGCTTCATCATTAAATGAATGATTACTTATAAATGGTGGCATGTGGAGGAATCTTATAGATTTTGAATTTTAAATCTATTACGGTGAAGAGATATCAGTGATTTAGATTTTGTAGCCTTTTGATCTTATGTCTATGGTTTAGAATAACTTTTATTTATAATCACCAAATGTAAATATAAAGATCGGTTTAAGCAAAACTCTATGTGCTTGATATTTCGTTTGGGTTTAATATATGCATATTATTTGGTTAAATGTATACATGGAACGGTTTTAAAAAAAACATATATATATATATATATATATATATCATTTGGGTTAAATATATATATCGTAGGGTTTTAAATATATATACATCGTATAATTTTAAATGTATATATATAAGCATGTCATATAAGTTATGGATTTTTAAAAAAAAATTATATATATATTTAAATTTTATTAAAATTTATAAATTTAAAGAGTATGTAATAACATAAAGTTAAATGCGGTTATCTATGGTTAAAAAGGTATAATGTTTAAATATATATATTATTGATAAAATAGTAATTATTTTGTGTAAATTGAATAATGCTATTTATATTATAAATAAATTATTTTGGAGTTTGATTTTAGACAATAATAAAAAAAATAAAAAATAAAAAATTCAGGAGAGGATACAATGTTGAGAACATACCAAAGGCGGGTATACAAAATTCTCTTAGAGTTTGATTTTATACAAAAAGACTTGAAAATTGTACTTTAACTCTCATTTATTGCCCTTCTATAGTTGCATCTAGGAATAAAACATTCTAGACAAGTTTATAAACTAACACTTTGATCGATGAAAACCTTGCATTCCACTCTAGATTTAGTAAGCATACATTACCCTGCATAGGACAAGGAGGTCGCGTTGCCACCCTCCTTGACCTCGGTACCAGTAAGACCTACCTGCAGGTAAAATAGCAAAAGAACTATACCTGTATGCCAGCTCAAATCTTACGAAAATTATATTTTGTCAGTCTGAAAATTTATCCACTCCTCATGAATTTATTTATGTATTTCAAGAAAATTACCATGTTTAACACGGACCAAAGGTGGCAGCGCCAGCGAAATGCAGCGCCGCCACCTCCATCTTCACCATCGCCTTCACCACCATCAAGATCGCCGTCAGCACCTATTGCTCCACCCGATCTCACTACTGTGATGAGCTCTTTAGAAGCCATTATGGAAACCTTGAAAGGGTCGCAGTCGACCAGGAACAAGGAGGAGCGACATCAGTCAGAGAAAAGACATTCAGAAAGGCCGAAGGATCTTGATGACAAACCTCACAGAGAAGATATTTCACGGGAACTGCAAAAGATTAAACTCCCAGAATTCTCTGGAGGACGAGCTGGAGAACATGCCGAAACATGGTTGGAAGGGATGATCAGATGTTTCGCATTAAGAGAATATTCTTCAACTTCTAAAACAAAGATCGTTGTATTCCAACTCAGAGGGAATGCCTCGATTTGGTGGGGGAATATGGAAAAACAGCTGCATCTGTCATCAGATACCATTCCTTGGGAGTTGTTTGTGGACCGATTCCGTGCGAAATACTTACCGCCTTTCTTTCAAGAGCAGCAAGCCGAAGCCTTCCATACTCTAACCCAAGGGGGTAAAACCGTGGAAGAATACGAGATAAAGTTCATGGAACTTGTGAAATATGTTCCTTATCTAGACACGGATGAACGTCAAGCCGAGCGTTTTGTATTTGGATTAAATCCTCGGATCCGAGCCATGGTAAGAATGTGGAAACCACCAACGGTGGCAGAAGCGGTTAAATGTGCTCATTATGCAGAAGAACATCTGGGGATTAAAAGGGATTTCAGACCAGCTGAATCAATACCGCAGGCATTTACAGGAAAAACTCCCCGAAATCTCTTCCGAGGAAATAACTCGAGACCACCTCCTTATGGTAATAGGTTTACCCCAAGAGGAGCGGGGGCAGGAGCTCCCAAGACCATAAACGCAATAGCTTCTGAGTCCTCAAACATCAGTGCGTGGAGGTCTCGAGGGACTGGTAATCGAGGAAGGAATGGGAGAGGAAGCAGCACCAGGGGACAAAATTCTTGGTCGGGGATTTCTCAGTCAAACGCAAAAGGGCCAACCCGAGTGGACTGTTGGGGATGTGGAGGACCTCATCTTCGACGGGATTGTCCGGAGAACTCTTGGCGAATAGGAAAAGAACCATCATCAGATGCCCAAAGCAATCATAAAATCCATGTTGTTGTTAGCAACAACCAAGCAGCACATCAATCCACGGTAGTGGAATCTTCAGGTACTATCAATGGAATAAAACTCAAAATCTTGTTTGACACTGGAGCTACTGATAGTTTTATTTCATCTTATGCATTGAATAAATGTGGGTTGGCAGCCTGCAAACAAGACGATCCAGACAGGTAGAAATTGCTTCAGGAAACCTTCAATCGGTAGAATTAAGTGTGGAGGATTGCAAAGTTGATTCAGGAGTCTATTTGACCAAACTAAAAGTATATGTCACGGCCCTAGGTACTTACGACCTGGTGATAGGAATGGATTGGTTCGAGTCTCATCAAGCATGGGTAGATTGTTCCGGGAAAACAATACTTTGCGTAAATGATATGGGTGAGACAATCCAAATTCAAGGTATTAAGATAAAAGTATCCTTGCGTTTCATCTCAGCGATGCAAATGAAACGGTGTTTAAGGAAGGGTTGTCAGGTGTATGCAGTTCAAGAGGTAAGCAAAGAAAAAGGGCCTTCTTTAGATCAGTGTCCGACTCTATCAGAATTTCTGGATGTTTTTCCAAAAGAATTACCTGGACTGCCTCCTCGGAGAGAGCTAGACCTCACCATTGAATTGAAACCTGGTACGGAACCTATATCTAAAACTCCTTACCGAATGACTGCCCCGGAACTTCAAGAATTGCAAATACAGTTGAAAGAACTGTTAGATGTAGGGCACATTCGACCCATTGTTTCAGCATGGGGTGCTCCTGTAATCTTTGTCAAGAAGAAAGATGGTTCATTACGACTGTGTGTGGACTATCGAGATTTGAACCGAGCCACGGTAAAAAATAGGTATCCAATGCCTCGCATTGACGACCTTTTCGATCAAATGAAGGGAGCTACAGTATTTTCAAAGATCAATCTACGATCGGGTTATCATCAACTCAGGATTAGCGAGAGTGATGTTTCCAAGACTGCATTCCGAACTCGTTTCGGGCATTATGAATTCATTGTGGTGCCATTTGGGTTGACCAATGCACCTGCAGTCTTTATGAACCTTATGAATAGCATTCTCCGCAAATATCTCAACAAATTTGTACAAGTTTTCCTGGACGATATTCTCATTTACTCTAAGAATGAGAAGGGAACATGAAGAGCATCTTCGGATAGTGTTATCTTGTCTCAGAGAGCACAAGTTATATGGAAAATTATCCAAATGCGCTTTCTTCCAGAAGGAAATCCATTACTTAGGTCATATCATATCAGGCGAAGGAATCTCTGTAGATCCTGAAAAGGTAAATACAATCAGGGAGTGGCCGATACCTAAGAATGCTCATGAAGTGCGTAGTTTTATGGGTTTAGCAGGTTACTACCGAAGGTTTGTGGAGGGATTCCCCAAAATTGCAAAACCAATCACAAACCTTCAGCGCAAGGGTATTAAGTATGAATGGACTGAGGAGTGTGGTAAAGCTTTTTCTGAACTCAAACGATTATTGACTAGTGCACCGATTTTGCGAAGTACCAGATATGGATAAAGACTTTACTATATGTACCGATGCATCTAAGCAAGGGTTAGGCGCCGTATTAACGCAGGAAGGAGGCGTAATAGCATACACTTCAAGAAAATTAAAAACCCATGAAGAACTTTATGCTACGCATGATTTGGAGTTAGTCGCGGTTGTCTTAGCTTTAAAGATGTGGAGACATTACTTGGTGGAGAGAAACTTTGTGCTTAAAAGTGACCACCAAAGTTTGCAGTATTTATTCACCCAAAGAGACTTGAATGCAAGACAAAGACGACGGAGTGAACTCCTAAGCGAATATGATTTTGCAATTTCATATATAAAAGGGAAGGAGAATGTGGTAGCAGATGCCTTAAGTAGAAGACCCCGAATATTCTCCCTCGTACCTATCAAGGTGAACTTGAGAAATCAAGTGCTTGAACATCTTGTAAGAGATAGTTGGTACTTAAAAGTAAGGTCAGGGCTCGAAAGCAACCATTCGAAGGAACCTAAGTTCGAAGGGTATGATTTGGAAGAGGACGGAATTCTACGATTTCACGGAAGGATGTATATACCAAATAGTGGGGATCTTCGAAACACCATCTTGAAGAAAGCACACCAAGCAGTATATTGTGCACATCCTGAGGTAAAGAAGATGTATGCTGACACTAAGAGACTCTTCTTCTAGTCAGGCATGAAAAACAACATTGTCAAATTTGTCGCTAGGTGCCTTGAATGTCAGCAGGTAAAAGCTGATCATCGTCACCCAGCAGGTCTCTTACAACCTCATGACATCCTTATCACCAAATGGGAGATAATTTCTATGGATTTTATCGTTGGGCTGCCTCTTACGCAACCAAAACATAATGCCATTCTGGTTGTGGTGGATAGATTAACAAAAAGCGTCCATTTCATCCCAGTAAGAGATACTTATGAAGTAGCTGACGTAGCACGGGTATTCATAAATGAAATTATCAGATTTCATGGAGTACCTAAGAAAATCATATCCGACAGAGATCCTCGGTTCACATCAAGGTTTTGGAATTGTATGCAGTCGGCCTTGGGAACTTAGTTAAATTTGAGTACAGCCTATCCTCTTGAGACCGATGGACAGACAGAAAGGGTAAATCAAGTACTCGAAGATATGCTAAGGATGTATGTTATGGACCAACAGTCACGCTTGGAAAAGTACTTACCCTTGGTAGAATTTGCTTACAACAATAGCTATCACAGTTCAATCAGGATGCCGCCATTTGAAGCTTTATATGGAAGACCTTGCAGAACGTCGTTAAGTTGGGACAGGTTAGAAGATCGAATAATCGTCGCACCAGACTTGATCCAAGAGATGGAGGATCAGGTTAAACTGATTAGACAACGATTAAAAGAGGCTCAGGATAGACAGAAAAGTTATGCAGACACTCACAGGACAGATAGAAGCTATGTGGTAGGAGATCAGGTTTTCATCCGCATCAGACCAAATAAAAACACCATTCGGTTTGGGAGGGGGACAAAATTATCCCTCCGGTTTATAAGACCGTTTGAAGTCCTGGAAAAAGTTGGACCTGTCGCTTATCGTCTTGCACTGCCACCCCACCTACACAAAATTCATAATGTATTTCATGTATCTGCCTTACGACATTATATTGCTAATAAATCTCATGACCTTCAATGGAAGGAACTGCAGGTATCGGACGAGGGAACCCTAACGGTCGAACCATTACGTATTCTGGAACGTAGGGTTCGACAGCTCAGGAACCACCTGATAGACCAAGTGAAAGTCTAGTGGGACAAGTATAGTCCTGGATCAGCGACTTGGGAGGATGCTGAGACTTTTTGCCAAAATTACCCCAACTTATCCTAAATTTTGAGAACTGAAAACTTTTATGTATATAACTGCTCTATTTTGATACTTGAAATTTTGAAATACTATGTAAAGATGAGTTTTTACTTTACTGATACATGGATACCCATAAAGTTAAAATGCTACTTCACTCTACTGATACAAAATATATGTTGTTTGTTTAAAATTTACTGGTGCATGGACACCGATATGCAATATGTCATTTAAATTAACATTGCAAGAATGTGAAATCATAGATTAAACATTATAGATGAAAATATCTATCAATTTATTTCATTGCATTTCAAATATGATTCAAGGAAAGGAAATAGAAGAGTAACTACATTTTGAATATGAAAAGTGAAACATATGGGTATACAGATTGAAAATGGTTAAAGCAATGCATCATAAATAGAACATGAAGGAATTAAACAGAAACAGCATCTGAAATGAGAAATTTTATTGAACATATTGATACCTATGTGAACAAATTTTCTTTTTATATATATAAGTTCTAGGATTGATATCATAAATATCAAAGTATTTTGAATATGTAGAGGTTGTTATATGAGTAAAAATTGGTTATGAACAATATAGATGCATATGATGTAATATGTGTACGAGTGTTTACATTGCAGATTGTGTACCAGTGATTACTTCACAGAACACAAGTTACCGAAACAATAGACGTGATGACAGAATCCCCAGAACGTTGAGACTCCATGTGATTCCATGATAGGGTGTTGACCCTGGTTCTACTGGGAGGGGTGGAAGTGTTGTCCACCGTTTATCCTCCAATACCTGGAGTCATGGGAGGACTGTGCGAGTCACGCTCCCCTAGACGTGTGATGATGACTGCCAGATGCCTACAAGCATGTCAGGTCGATGTAATCGACGCTGATATCCTTAAGGTCTATGAATGCATCAGTAAAATTGATGCCATGTCATATTCCTATAAAGGACGGATAGGATGGGAGTGGAAGAGATTAGGAAGGATAGGATGATTTTTGAATAGTCTGTAGATGCGGTTGAGATGTGAAGTAACAAATAAATTACAAAAAAAAAAAACATGCATTTTCAAACGGAATTCAATCTTAAAATACAAATCTTCTCACATGTGCCCCAATCTCTAGAAACATGATTATCGATATGAGTATATGAAGCCCTAACTTCGGGACGAAATTTTTCCAAAGGGTGGAAGTATGTAACAACCCATTCCTAATTGATAAGTAAAATAACATTAGCGAGTATACGACATACGCATGTGATAGCTACATATGCCTATATCGCATACCCCACACTAGTATTAAGGCTACCTAAGTGAGAATAACGAACTTAATATTACTATATATTTCATCTTGCCATGATATAACAAAATTTCAACAGGCATGGGAGAGTGTTATTTAAGAAAACCAGATTATAATTTAGTTAAAAATTATATATGGGTGAACTAATAAAGTAATAATATAATTAATTAAGGCAAATTAATTAAGATAAAAACAAACCTAATACAAATTAAATTCAAATTAAGACCTTACTTAAAGCCATCACTTCTACGTATCTAGATAAGGATTCCAAATGGATATTTCATGCACTTAACCCCAAAACCTTATCTCTAAGTTAAATATCTCATTAAATGAACATAATATCCCCTTAAATGCATACCCACCCTCATAAATGAGATAATAGCTACGGAAGTTGAGGGCGGTGGAGAAAATCAATATAAGTGAAAAGGATGTGAAGGAGAGGGGGACGGTCTGGGGACGAAAAATTCTGCATTCTGTCAAAAGGGAAGATTAAAGGATACTATCAACATTGGAAGGGAGTTTCACCGTTCTTGGGATTCTGGGCACGGGGGCAGAAGAGTGATCTTCTGGGTCTAGGATTGTTCCTAGATCGGCTGGGAGGATTATATTGTTTTGGTGATCTGTTCATTCTGTCCACAGCATCACAGGAGGAGTCCCTGAGGAGGGCCACCATTAAATCATTTGCTGCATTCCAGGTATTTTCCATGTAGCTAAAATTGAAATTTCATTTTTGAACTGCATGAAATCGTATTACTACTGATTTACGTTTATATATGCTTAGATGTATTCATGGAAATGATGTCTTAAATTGTATTCAGGGGAAGAACGATAGTTTGTAACAGTTGTCTTAATTAAGTATAAAAACTTGGAATAATCTTTAGAAGCAGCAGTGATTCCCTGTTAGTAATTTAGCTAAGTCTTTCCCTCCAGCAAAAACTCTGAAATTCCATGAAATTAAGTGTAAAATTTAAGAAATTAACAACCAAGGTCACTACACTGACCCTAAGCCCGTCTCTTATACTTTTCTCGTTGAAACATCAACGGTCGTGATCCAATCTCTAATCAACCGCTAAGATTAGAAGCTACTTGATCCGCGTCACTTAAGTCATTCTCATCACATGTTTAAATTAATTCACTTTAATCTTTTAATTTTCCTAAGTTAGACTTAGGGTCCTTAATTAAAAAGATTAATTAATTAAATATCTCTTAAACCTGATGGAATTTCTTCAAACGCTTTCTGGGTCTTGGAGATCTCATGTAGTCCATCTCCTCCACAAAATTTGGGAGCTAGAGCACATCCGAAGCTACCCCAAAATCTCAACACTAGGGTGACGCAGTGACTGCGCAGAGGCAATTTGCACGACTCAAGTTTGAGCTGAGGTCAGTGCTCGGATTCGCCAGTGGAGTGAGGAAAATCCTCACTAGATTTTTGTAGCCAGTTTTATCTGTAGGATTGCCAGTTTCAGCATCCAGTTGTACTAAGATTATTTCACTGCTGCATAATAATAAAACCCTCAATTGTTGCACAGGTTTTCCCGAGTTGGTTTTTTCCGGGGACATTGGTCAAAAATTTAAAAATAAGCGTGTTATTTTATGTGTGTGTGCTAGCATTTCTTCTGCAGTTTATTTGAGTAGGTTGCAGCGTATTTATTTTGATATTTTCCATAGGAAACATCAGAGAAATTGTTAAGTAGAATTCAGAATTAGAAGAAATAATATCAATTGTTGCGATAGGATTCCGGTTTTCTGGAATTTTCACACAAAGTACTCCTTCACTCTTGTCATATGGCAAGAAGCCCCGCTATCAAAGTACCACATGCTAGTGGTAACTGAGCTTGAGCGACAAGCAATCACTGAAAACTCATTCTCAAAGTTAGTTGCAAACTCATCCACCTTTGCATTAGCAGCAACCTGCTTCTTTTGTTTGCTCCTCTTCTTTTTAGGGCATTGGCTAGCAAAATGTCCTAGCTAATGGCATGCAAGGCACTTGATCTTACTTAGGCCCTTCTTCTTCTCACACTTTGAAGATGACACAATACTTAGCCCATTCTTGAACTTGGACTTACCCTTGCTTGCTAGGACAAAATTCTCCTCCTCTTCAGACATCTTCCTCTGGTCACCATGCTAACCTCCCTCTCGAATTTCCTCGTGAATGAAATCTCCAGACAATCTCACCCAAGAGGGTAGGGGTTCTTGTCCAACAATACACTTGAAAACATCTCCCATTGTTTTGTAAAGCCATTTAATGTTATAAGCACTAGCTAATGTTCCGGGATTGTATCCACAATAGCCGCCATTTCGTCCCTCAATTGCAATATCCTAGTCAAGTAGGTGGCTATGCCCCCACCCTCGGACATTGTACAGAACATCTCCCACTGTTTCATAAAGGCATTTAAAGTTATATGCACTAGCTCAAGTTTTGGGATTGTATCCCAAACAACTGCCATTTCATCCCTCAACTGCATTATCCTGGTCAAGTAGGTGGCTACGCCCTCGCCCTTGGGAATTTTGATGTTGTGAAGCTTGTCCCTCAGCACCATCTCACGACATTGATAGAGACTCTCGTACAGCTTGGTCAGCGCATCCCACATATTCTTAGTAGTGTCTTTCTTTGACAAATGGGGTATCAAGTGCTCTTTGACCCCATCGAAAATAATCCTCTACACCTTGGCCTCTTTAACCTCTTTAACCTCGTGAAGATGTCGTACAATGGAATCTTAACTAGGCGAAGCAATTATTGTATTGACGAAGTTTCACAGCTTGTTCTCCTTGAGAATTGTTGTAATTCAAACCCCCCATTGAAGATAGTTCGAGGATCCTTCTAGTTTGTCTTCATACCAAACACTAGTGGCGATGGCAAAAAAACCTAGAAGCTCGTTTGTTAAACTTTGATTATTTGACCTGATACCCCTGTGTATAATCGCATGATTTTGTAATCAGAGGCTACAACTCTTATACCATGTCAATTTCCTATGAACCTAGCTACAGATTTATTATTCAATGAAAAAACAAAGAACAAAAATTCAAATGCTTTCTAATCTAATTTCATAACAACAAATACTCTAGGTTCATATACTAGCATGCACATCAAATAAAATACATGAAACCACACACATAAAATTAATAACACAACTTTTACCTTGCAAACCCCAGTGTGGGGAAAACTAGGAAAGGTTGGTTTTCTATTCAACATTAGAATGAGGATTTACAACGAGGAAAAGGAATCAACCATTTGCAATAACTATAGTCCAGCAAGACCAAAGTACGGCCCAACCCAATAATGTGTTGAATGGCCCATAAATAAATTGCATGGCCTGTTCATATGACCCAGAAATGCAGCTTACTCGTCCCAGCAAATATGGCGTTGTAAGGCATGCCTTTCCGTGTTGCTTTGTTGCCCTAGAAGATACTCTTCTTCATTGATCCTCTTCAAGCCTTGTGCTCCAGCTAAATACTCAAGTGTTCCACTCAAATTGTCTCCCCAACAGCTCGACCCCCCTTCAAATAGTGTCTAACCTACTTCTCTAAAGAGATGATGGTGAGATTGCATCTAATCTTTTGAGATCAAGGGCCATGACTTAATCTATGGTTGACATGTTTACCTGTTACCAAAAATGTGGCCAGAAAGTCAAATTATTAAATTTAACTTACAACCTAAAGTCCTTGTTACCTATCAAAAGTGGGTGACCAATAAGAGAAACTCTTCCCTTATTCATTTCTTCCAGTCGACAACCAAGAGCCCCTTTTAGCCAACAAATAGTCGATGTGACGTGTCATTCATATCTCTGACACCTGCATCAATCATATGTCTTCTCGCCCATTTTTCAAGAACACATGTTGGAAGGTGGGCTTCTAATCAAAAGTTACTTTACTCATTTTGAATCGGGTGCTTATGCTTGTTTGTATTTGGGCATTTCGACATGGATTATGGGGTGACTTGGAAGAAGAAGGGCCTTGGCAGCAGTCTTGTTTCCCCACCTTACATGGGGGGTTAATCCTCAATCCTAGTCCAATGGGACCTCCCCTAATGGCACATGGCTTTAGGAAGGTTCACCAATTGGGAAACCGTGATTGAGATAGTGTAGCCCCATATATCCATATGCCATAGTAGAATCCATACTTACCACTTTCCATCTACATTACAAGCCCTTACTCTACCTCCCTTCTTTGGGTTTTAGAACGTGGGGAAAAGCCTAAGTTACCAGGATTCGGATACAGATTCAAACATCGATACAGATCTAGATCCGAATTCGCAATATTTTTTAAAATCCAAGATCCAAATACGGCAAGGATACGTCAAGTACAAAAAATATAATAACATTTTTTTTAATTTTAAAAAACACTTTTAGAGTTCAAGCCCTTACTCTACCTCCCTTCTTTGGGTTCAACTGACCATAACTTCATTGCGATTTCGCATCCACAAATCCTTATACCTGGGTAGGGCCTCGAAACGCACCCTAGGAGGTTGATGCAACTAAAAGAAAAAGAAAGTGTATATGATCGCCACAATAAAAACAAAAGAAAATCAAAATGTAAAATGTAAAGCCCTTAATTTTCAAAATTAACAATCATTCACAAAATTCATACTACACAATTCAGAGTGGAATTTTTGAAGCAAAATATATATCAATTGACTAATTAATACTTACCTGGAACCGTGTTTGAAGATGTTCCCGATCCACCATGGCTCCAGCTCCCGTCACCAAACCGCCGTTTTGCTCCCATCCTATCTAAGGTCAACCTCTCCGGTCCCTAGATCCAGAAGACAAGTCTTCTGGCCCCCATGCCCAAAACTCCAATAACAATCGAGATCACTTCATGACTCTATTAGAACTCACTTCTCATGTCTCACGCAATTAGAACTCCTCTGACAGCGTCCGAGTCAGTTTACCCACTCACTACCCCTCCCCATCAAGTTTCCACCTCTTTTCCTTTTATACACAAACTCCATTCAAGATATTTATTAAAATATCCTCTTTTAATAAATATCTTGGATTTCTAAAATATCTTAGTTTTATTAAAATATTATTATTTAATAAATATCTTAGATTTCTAAAATATCTTAGAATTATTAAAATATTATTATTTAATAAATATCTTGGATTTCTAAAATATCTTAGATTTATTAAAATATTAGTATTTATTAAATATCTTGGATTTATTAAAATATCATCATTTATTTGCATAAGTCAATGCTTTTAATTTTCTTTGAACAAAGTATTAATTTATATTATAATAGTGGTAGGTATAACTAATACATTCATTATATTCTGGTGAGTTAGGTATTTACTCAATATTTCAATAATTCGCTCATTACTCTACACTAAGATTTTTTTATAATTGATTAGTGCATGTAGTAGTGCAGTACACGTGATACATGCATATGTAACTATCATATGCAGGTCTCATATGCATGCTAATATTTCTATGTTCCCTATAACTCGATTTGGGTCGTTACAGACACCCCTCCTTCAGAAAACTTCATCCCAAAGTTAAGTTTTATGTCGTATATCATTAATTATATAAGTGATTAGTATAATCATATAAGGGTGGTGTACCGTAATCAAATTTTCGTTTAATGTGTCAGAACACTTTAACATTTATGTTTTGATCATTTATTGGTTTACAAATTTTAGTAGTCACGTCTTGCCCCAACAGTGTTCCCAAGCTATTCTAGAATCATCCTATCCTCCCTAATCTCTTCCGCTCTCATCCTACCCATCTTCTACAGGAATATATCATGGCATCAGTTTTACTAATCCAACCATCCATAGACCTTAGGGGTATCAGCGTCGATTACATCGACCTGATTGACGAGTAGGCATCCAGCAGTCATCAACACATGTCTAGGGGAGCGTGACTCGCACAGTCATCCCATGACTCCTGGTTTTGGAAGATAAACGGTCGGCAACACCTCCACCCCTCCTAGTAGGACCAGAGTTAACACCCTATCATGGAATCTCAATGCATCTCAATTGTTCTTGGAGTTTTGTCATCACGCAGTCGGTTTGGTAACGATATCATCTGCGATGTAAAACACTTGTACACAAATTATAACATATGTATCAATATGTTCAAAACAAATTGTTAACCATATAACAATTTCTACACATTCCAATTATGTTGCTATCTACGATATTGATCCTTGATTTCATATAAAATACTTGGTTATGTTTATCCACGAGGTCTGTAAATTCATTTTCACCCTGAATAGTTAAGTGCAATCACTCTTTTATTTCTATCCATAACATAATTCATAATTTATATCAATATCTCTGTACCGGCAATGTTTAAGCAAAACTTTCTTCATATTGGTATCCATGTACCAGCAATGTTTAAGCAATTAATATATTCTCACATGTCATAGTACAAAATAACAGTCTTAAGTGTCCATCCGCAATAAGGTAAAAATAAGTTTTTAAATGCTTATAAATATAACCACAGTTATAAATGTCACATGGAATAATTGAACACGGATATGTAGAAATTTTGGTTCCCAACCCCGGTTTTCAGTTTCTCCTTATTTCTCCCATATAGTTAAATGTCCATTCCCATAGCCATACATTCAACAAGCTGGAAAAATAAATATTTTCTGAGAACACTAATTCTGGAAATTTCACAATGCGCAGAAATAAAAACTCAAAAAATTAAATCAGCCACACACTGAATTTTGACACGCTGATTTTTGGTCAACTTAACCCTGGAAAAACCCCCTACAACTCTTAGGGAAAACCAGTTTGAAAGCTCACCCTTATTTCTGATAAATGCTTTTACAGCGAGAGAGAAATACTCAGAAAAAAATTTCAGCAAGTAATAAATACAACTTATCTCGTTTTCCGTGCTTAACCACCCCCTCAAAAAATGTGTACAGCAAAATAGGAACAGCAATAAATGTTATACGGTCTCCCTTGTTTTTCGTGCCCAAAAATTACAGCATTAAATGTTGTTGTACGGCCTCCTCTTTTTGCGTGCAAAACAGTAATAAATGTTGTTGTACGGCCTCTGTGGAAAGCATGCAGACTATAATAAATGATGTACAGAAATTGCCTCGATTTATATGCACAACAACAACAGCAGGCTATACGGCCTGCCTCGAAATCCATGCCACAAAAAAAGTAGCTATCTTCCTCGAAATTTGTGCCAGAAAGTGTACAGCTGCCTAGGAATGTGTACCTAAAGCTGCTGTACGGAATCTGCCTTGAAAAACATGCCAAAATTGCCTTGAACTATGTGCCAACCCTGCTGTACGGATTTGCTGAAGTGTTGCCTCAGTATGCGTGCCAAGGTTCTGTTCTCCTTCTCCTCACTGCTCAGAAATCTCATTTGCTCTCTCCTTCTCTTTCCCTCAATCTGCTCATGAAATAATAAAATGACCTTTTCCCTCCTTTTCCTCCTTTAACCTAACCCTAAGTAACTTTTGGAGAATCCCTAAATCCAATGGCTAAGATAGCTTTAGATCTAGGGCTGATATTAAATGCTCATTTAAATCTCACTTTCTATTTTTTAATTCACCCCACTTTAATAAAGACCCACTTAGTCATTTATTTCCAAAGTCACTTTTCACTTTCTAATTTCACATTGACTTTATTAAAGTCACTTTAAAATTAGACTTTAGTAACTTTATCACTTAAAATCACTTTTAAATTAGATTCGACTTTATAACTTTATAAAGTCACTTTAGAAGAAAAAATTAAATTCTTTTGGACACTTTTCCCTAGGCCAAAGATCAAAGCCTTAGAGAACCACCTATCCTCCGGTAACCAAATTTCAACACTCCCTCTTACCGAAGAAGGTGTTCCTCACCACACCCATCTTGTCTCTGAAGTAGAGATGCTTGCCCCGTGGTAAGGCTTTGGTAAGAATATCTGCAACCTGCTCATCAGTGGGAATATACTCAAGCTTCACAACTCCCTTCTGAACAGTCTCTGATGAAATGATATCTGGTGCCAATATGCTTTGACCTGTCATGAAATACTGGATTCTCCATGAGTTTAATGCAACTCTGATTTTCACAGTATATCACTGAAGGTCTCAACGGCTGACCAAATAAGCCAAACAACATCTTGCGTAGCCAGATGGCCTCACAACTAGCTAGACTGGCTGCCATGTACTCTGCTTCCGCTGAACTCAATGCTACTGACTATTGCTTTTGGCTAAACCACGATACCACTGCTGAACCCAACCCAAAACAGCACCCTGAAGTGCTTTTCCTATCAGAAGCACAACCTGCCCAATCAGAATCAGTGTAACCTGCCAATCTCACTCCATCCCCCTGCCTATAAACCAAACCATAATCCACTGTCCCCTACAAGTACCGCAAAGTGTGTTTTGCAGCAACCCAGTGCACCCTCCTGGGCTCACACATGAACTGGCTCATCGTGTTGACTGCAAAACATATATCTGGTCTGGTGTTGACCAAATACATCAAGGAACCAATCAGCTGCCTATACAAAGTGGGATCCACCAACTCGGAATCTGAAGCGTGAAGCTTCTTCCAGTTGGTGATCATCGGTGTCGACATGGGTCTACAATCCTCCATGTGGAATCTGCCAAGGATGTCCACAACATACTTCCCCTGCCCCAAGAAGAAATGCCCCTCCTCCTGCCACACCTCCAAACCCAAAAAGTAATGCATCAAGCCAATGTCCTTCATCTCGAACTCCGACGCAAGATCTCTCTTGCAGTGCTCTATGAGTCTCTCTGCACCCGTAATGACCAAGTCATCCACATACAGCACTAGAATGAGAGGCTCCTCACCTATCACAATAAATTAAAGGTTCGGATCTGCATCACTCTATGTGAAACCCATCTCCTACAAGTAAGTATCTATCCTGGAGTACCAAGCTCTGGGAGCTTGCTTCGGGCCATAAAGGGCCTTCTTCAGTCTGCACACATGGGACTCCTTCCCATGCACCTCAAAGCCCTGTGGCTGCTCAATGTACACCTCCTCCTGTATGAAGCCATTGATAAATGCGGTCTTCACATCCATCTGGTGGATCTTCCAACCCATCTTTGCTGCTATCGATATGATGGAGCGAATCGAAGTATATCAAGCCACGGGAGCCAAGGTCTCCTCATAATCTACTCCCTCTACCAAGGAGAACCCTCTAGCCACAAACCTTTCTTTGAATTTCTCAATGTTGCCATTTGCAGCATGCTTTACCTTGTAAAGCCATCTGGAAGTAACCACGGATTTTCCCTCAGGCCTCAGCACAACCTCCCAAACATCATTCTTCATGATAGAAGAATACTCCTCCTGCATGACCTCTCTCCAAACCTGCTGGCTAGCTGCCTCCTCATAGCTAGAAGGCTCAGAGTCAACGACGTTGGCAACCATTGCCATATAGCTACAGAACCTATCAGGTCGTCTGCTCTCTCTGACCGACCTCTTTGGCCCAACAACAAATGTGGCCTCTCTCAAGGTATCCTGAAGCCACTTGGGCTTCCTCTTCCCTGAGCACACTTCTCCCACCAGAGAATGAAACTCCTCCTCCTCATCATCAGGAGTCTGAACTCCTAATTGTCTGTCTACTGTCCTCCTGCCTGAACCTGAACCTGTAGACGCTGAAGTACCATGTGAAAAGTCCATAAATGGACTCCCTAGTGAACTGCTCTGCGGACTGTTCTGCATGCTGCCCAAAGCACCACCCTTCTGACTCTGTGAGCCACTGCTCACTGATGGACCTAACACCATAATCGATGTACCTCTGGATCCTCCTGATCCTTGCCCACTGGATCCCTGCGACTGACTCAGCTGCTCCTGAGGGTCTCGCTGATCCAGATACTCTAACTCCCGTGACCTCCTGAAAGCCCTGTCCTCCTCGAATTTCACATCCTGTCTGACAACAACTCTCCTCTGTGCGGTAATATAAATTCGAAAGGCCTTCGAGGTCTCACTGTAGCCCACAAAGACACCCTTCTCTGCGGTGGGCTCTAGCTTGATCCTCTTCTCCTTGGGTACGTAGGAGTATGCAATACACCCAAAGATACGAAGATGACCAACATCAGGCTTCTTCCCAGAAAAAGCCTCCTCCGGAGTCACATGCCCCAAGGCACAATGCGGACTCCTATTCTGCAAATATACAACAATGTGGCAAGCCTCTGCCCACAAAAACAATGGTAACCCCTAATCATGTAGCATGGCTTTGGCAGCCCCTCCGATGGATCTGTTCTTCCTCTCCACAACCCCGTTCTGCTGGGGGTTTTAAGGAACTGTGAACTCCCTCCTAATGCCTGCCTCCGCACAATAATCAACAAACTCACCAAGGGTGTACTCCCCTCTATTGTCTGACCTCAGGGACTTGATCTTCCGACCTGTCTGAGTCTCCACAAGAGCTCTGAACTCTTGAAACAGCTTGAAGACCTCACTCTTGGTCTTCAAGAAATCAATCCAGGTCCTCCTGGACTGATTATCAATGAATAATACATAATACTCATATCCACTCAAGGAAACATGAGACATCTGACTGCTCACATCGGAATGAATCAAATCAAGTATCCCAGTCGATCTGTTGTCACTGCTGGGAAAAGGGGATTTGGCAAACTTCCCCATAGCACATCCTCTGCATGTATCAAAGTGATCAAAACTGAAATCTGGCACACCTGTACTGATCTCCCACAATGTCCTCAATGCTCCATGATACATGTGCCCCATCATGCGATGTCAAATCTCACACAGCTCTGAACTGCTAGCTCTGCTGTCGGTACTACTACTCAATGCCAAAAGGGGCTGAAATGCAAACTTGTACACCTTCGCATGGCATACACCAATCACTCTAGCTGAATCAGCTAAAGCACCCCTGGGATATATCAACACCTACCCTCTCCTTAACAATATATCATATCTTCTGTACTCCAATGCTGAGACAGATATGAGGTTCTTCCTCATCCCTGGCACATATAAAACATCTGACACCTTCAAGGGAGGTTTGGGTTCCCTATCAAATGTCATTGTCCCCACACCGACTGCTCTAACAATGCCGTCATCTCCGAGTACTACCTGTATATCAGTGCCACTATCTGAAAGCTCTGAGAAGTATCCACGGACTCCTATCATATGACATGAAGCCCCACTGTCAACATACCAGATACCTAAAGATGCTCCGCTAGTGGAGGGAAATGCACACTCCCTCTCAACCTTCGTGGCAAGTGATCCTGCACTAGTGGACTCACAAGCAATGAACCCAAACTCTCGGTCAAAGCTATCCGTAAAGTCCTCTATCTCTATTGATGTTGCCATGCTCTGGTTCTTCCCCTTCTTCTTCTTCTCCGGACACACAATTGCATAGTGTCCCATCTTCAGACAATTCCAACACTTCACCTTGGAATAGTCCTTCTGCGTGTTCCCCTGTTTACCTTTACCTTTGCCTTTGCCCCCACCAACACTTGTGGAAGCTTGCTTCTTTCCCTTGCCTTTCTTGCCTCCTGCGAACAGTGCTACATCCTCATCCTGCTCAACTGGTTTGGCTGCCCCAAGCTGGCTCTTTCTGATTTCTATCTGTATGCAATCATCTCATAACCTCTCCCAAGAGGGAAGGGTCTCACGTGCACAAACCCCATCCACAAAGTTCAGCTATGAACTGGAAAGGCCATTCACTGCAATCCGCACCAACTCAGTGGGTGGAATAACCTCTCCAACTGCTGCCAATGCATCTCTCACATTAGTAATCTTTGTGAGATATCCAGCTGCACTATCAATCTTACCCATCTTAATGGTCTTCAACTTCTCCCTTAGGACCATTTTCCTGTTCTCATTGGTACTCTGGCAAAGATTGGTCAATGTTGTCCACATCTCATGAGCATATCTCTTTCCTCTCACATGAGGAATGCAATGGTCTTTGATTCCATCTAGAATCAATCTCTTACCCTTGTTATTTTTTTTATTGAAGATTGCCAACTGAACAGCATCAGTAGGCACATTAACAGGATGTTGTGCAGTATGCACCATGATATCCCAGACTTCTCCATCCTCAAAGACGCTATGCATTCTCTCCTTCCAAACACTATAGTTACTATGTCCATCCAACCTATCCTCCACCCTCAAGCCTAAAGACATGTTTGTTGTCCTAAATAAGCTGAAAATAACACTGTTGTAGTAAAGGTAATGTTTTCTGTGTGAAAAATCAGCTTGCTGTAATTTCTGTGGGGAAAATCAAGTTGCTATAATTTTTCTTCTTGTTGTCCTAAACTTCCTTTTTTCAGCAAAATACCTCTGATACCATGTAGAAATTTTGGTTCCCAACCCCGGTTTTCAGTTTCTCCTTATTTCTCCCATATAGTTAAATGCTCATTCCCATAGCCATACATTCAACAAGCTTGAAAAATAAATATTTTCTGAAAACACTAATTATGGAAATTTCACAATGCTGAAATGCAGAAATAAAAACTCAGAAAATTAAATCAGCCACACAGAATTTTGACACGTTGATTTTTTGTCAACTTGACCCTGGAAAAACCCCCTACAACTCTTGGGGAAAACCAGTTCGAAAGCTCCTTATATCTAATAAATGTCTTTATATCTCGTTTTTCGTGCTTAACCACTGCCTCGGAAAATGTGTACACAGCAAAACAAAAACAGCAATAAATGTTGTATGGTCTCCCTCGTTTTTCGTGCCCAGAAATTACATCATTAAATGCTGTTGTACGGCCTCTTTTTGCATGCAAAACAGCAATAAATGCTGCTATACGACCTCCTTGGAAAGCATGCAGACTATAATAAATGTTGTACGGAAACTGCCTCGATTTTTGTGCACAGCAATAGCATCAAGCTGTATGGCCTGCCTCAAAATCCATGCCACAAAAACAACAACTATCCTCCTCGAAATCTGTGCCAGAAAGTGTACGGCCACCTAGGAATGCGTACCTAAAGTTGTTGTACTGAATCTGCCTTGAAAAACGTGCCAAACTGCCTTGAGCTGTGTGCCAACTCTGCTATACAGATTTGCTGAAGTGCTGCCTCGGTATGCGTGCCAAGGTTATAATCTCCTTCTCCTCACTGCTCAGAAATCTGCTTTGCTCTCTCCTTCTCCTTCTCTCAATCTGCTAATTAAAGAATAAAATGACCTTTTCCCTCCTTTTCCTCCTTTAACCGAACCTTAAGTGACTTTTGGGGAATCCCTAAATTCAATGGCTGAAATAGCTTTACATCTAGGGCTGAGATTAAACGCTCATTTAAATCTCACTTTCTATTTTTTAATTCACCCCACTTTAATAAAGACCCACTTAGTCATTTATTTCCAAAGTCACTTTTCACTTTCTAATTTCACATTGACTTTATTAAAGTCACTTTAAAATTAGACTTTAGTAACTTTATCACTTAAAGTTACTTTTAAATTAGATTTGACTTTATAACTTTATAAAGTCACTTTAGGAGAAAAAAATAAATTCTTTTGGAAACTTTTTCCTAGGCCAAAGATCAAAGCCTTAGGGAACCACCTGTCCTCCGGTAACCAAATTTCAACAAGATATACAAATAAGGATGTAGCTACTATTTTTTATACTATATTAACCGATTAACCTTATAAAAGTCACAAGTTGAGACTCTAAATCTAAATGGAGGGATGCTCCAATCTTTATGATTGCATATATAGAAACGAAATGAATTGAAACAAGAGCACAAAACACTTATTGCTTAGTTGAAGCATGATCTAAAATCTTGATACAGGTTGATTAAGAATTCTAAAACACGAAACCACATATGGATCCAGCCAATCTTTTTAATTCTTGTTATTTATTTATCTTTTAATTATAATTATCTTTGATATGTAATCTAGATCCAAAGAGATAATAATAACATTAACTTCTTTATCGTGTTATTCCAGCTCATCTTTAGCCTAAAATCTAGAAGCCAAGGAGTAGGGTTTTGCAGGGCTAATCATTAGGGTTATGTTGGAGATGGAGGAAGAGTTAATTGACTACTCTAAAGATCTCTTAGTGAGAGGTTTATTTTCATAGAAGGAATTTGTCACTGCTTGAAAATGCATTATTCACTTTGCATTATACTTGATCTACTAAGAGTGTCATGTTTTCAACAAGATGCCTATTGTTGACAAACATATAATTCTCTCCTTTAATAAGAAATTCATCATTTACAAGATATGCAGTCACATTATTAGTATGTTACAGTTTTGATATAGTCTCTTTACTTGCAAGTTTCACCATTTAGAGTCTTAACTCTAGCTAGGATATTACTAGCTTTACCATCATTCCTTAAACCATTGTTTCATTTCTATTATATTGACTCATCTAATCCAAACACATCACTGGTATATCCTCTCCTTATTCTTCACATTAATCGTTTTCTCATTAGTCCTTAGGCTTCATCTCATCGCCAAATGTATCTTCTTTCCTAACAATCTACAATTATTATCTTTAATATTTATCGTTAAACATTTTCCAAGTTTGTCACTTGTTAATCTTAACAAATTAGGAGTGTTCACAACTCCTTACAGGTCATTGATTTGACCCTTACAAATCATGTTGCTCATATCCTTAAGAAAATTCTTCTTAATAGAAAACATCCCTTCACTTCCTTATACCCGATATTCCTAATATTCCGTGTCTACTTCAATTTGAAAAACATATTATCAAATTGACTTTGTTTTCTCACCTCTAGTCATCATGGTTTTATTTTTTTCTCTTAATGCATACAATTATTATACTTGAAAATGTCGTTACTATTTCCCAACTTGGATAAGAGTCAAGACCTTATAAATAAACTTAATAACGCGGATATCGAATGTAATCTATTTATCATTTCAGGTTTTAAGGCTTCACGGAATAGAATTCCCTAATCATACTCCCTAATGTCCATAATCCTTGGATATAGTTAGTCACTTAAGGAAAATTTTATAATGTGACTCTCCCATTAGAGGGCAAAACGATTATAGATGTTGCCATGCACATAAATTATCCTATAATTGATCAATTCTATTATAGATTTACTCTTTAATCTAATGTCATTGACTTCTTATGTTGCTTTGTGAGACTTCCACTCACTCACCTTTGGTGCTATTTTGTCGATCTCAATATTCTAAGTTGATTATGATAACTAATATTTATTATCATCATTGGAAGTTTGCCATTCCGTTCTTTTCCCGTCCTCCCTAGGTACTATATTGATTATATTATGGTAACAATGGAAATCAAACTTTGAAATTTTCCGCTACACTCTCTTGGTAACTATATCGTCTTGTTCTAATAGTGTGCTTACTACCTTATAGGGTGGTTCCTTACCGTCTTAACATATGTTTCATCCATTGGTCTTCAATTGATGTGTACTTTTAGTGACCTATGCTTATACTTGTACTCCCAATTTGATTACTCATGATTTCTCCCAACATTTCTTGAATAGATAGTGTCTTCTTTCGTCCATCAATTTACCTCAAACTAGCTTAGCCTTTTATGTGGTTGTAGCTTCACCTCTAATTAAATATATGAATACCCAGCTATAAATCGGAAATTAAGAGTATAAAGATAATGAAAATATAACTCCTTCAATAACTGCAGTTAGGACAAAAATTTAAACTAGAAAAGGCTAAATAAATATTACAAAATGATATTTTGGTTTAACAGACCCATGCATTATGATTGCATCAAATATAAGACAAATAATTAGCATGTAGGCTATAGAATCTGTTAACATAATCAATGAATGGTGGTTGTAATCTAAGTGATTAATAACTGTAATACTTTATTTCATATGATTTTAAAAATAATCTCGAATGTAGTAGGTTTGTAAACCTTATATACTTAGATGGCCTAAATAGCGATTTAAGGAATGAGTTAGTTACTAGGCCGTTGAGAGGATTATCTCTTATGAGATTGGACTAAATATATGAAACATCACCGTACAATTCAATGACATCTTTGCATCCTCTTATTCTCTCTAGTGATAGGAATTTGAATTTAAATAGTTGCATATAGATAGTCAACTAAGGAAAAACTTTGTGGTTTAGGAAAGAGAAATTAGGGACATTATGACACTATATAAGATGATTCATGGTAATTATTTTAGGAATATATAAAGATTAGTTTACGGAGTTGCTCCAAAGAAGTTAACTTTTGAAGAAAGGAAGAATGGTAGTGAAAGAATGACTATGGACATCATGGCAAGAAGCTTTTTCCTTAACAAGTCATATTCTATATAATACCTTTATAATAACCATCAACTCTCCTTTCCTATAGAATCGTTTTACCCAAAAGAGGTTCAGAGACTTCAGATACAAATGAGGAAAGGGATGAATTTTTTGATTGTAATGATTAGAATAGTTGTCTACGTCATATCAGCGAGGATCACTTCATCAATACGCAAAAGAAGTTGCAACAAGAGTCTAAAATCAACCAAGCAAGAAAAGACTCTCATTCCTTTCCTGAAGTTTCTGATAGAATATGCAGGGATGTAGGTAATATTGTTTCTGGGGAGAATGTGAAGAAGTCGGAGGAATTATTGAAGACTTTGGAGCACTTGAGAGGAGGCAAAAGATGTAGCAGCAACACTCGAAAAGCTTAGAAAGAGTGTCAACTCAGAGGAGGATAATGTTGTTCAGAAATTTTTAAGTCAGAAGTTGTCGGTAGCAGCAGGATCCTAGTTGGTTTAATGCCTACAGTTCTTCTTGTTGATCCATCTACCTAGTTGTTAAGGTGCTATGCATTCTGCTTTGTGATCAACTAATGTACTCAACTTTGATGTTCATAGGACTTATATGGTTAATTTAAGAAGGCAAACAACAAATTTCATTTTGTCAATTTGCTTAAGGTTATCTTCTGGTAAATTATTTCTAGGACTATTACTTTGTATTTTGCATCAAGTTGATGGCATAAATAAATTAGGCCAGTTGACTACAGTTAAATTCTTATAAGAATGCAGAAGAGCCAACATCGACTGTTAGAGAATATGGGAGCTTTGCAAACTAGTCTCAATTATGGCATTCCTTTCACTTCACGTTTCTTCTATGATTCGATCAAGTTTCTTCCCCAATGTTACGCTGACATTTCCTTTTCTAACAACGCACAACGTATTGTCACATAACATACATTCTGCAACATAGTATATCTTATGTCATTGGACTCAAAAGACTAATTGATTTTACCAATGCATTAAAGTACTGTTTTATGACTTGTCTGTTTGAGAAATTGTCGATCAAGAAAATAACTAAAGTTCACAAAAAGATAAATGACATTTTCAGGATTGAAATGGTGAAGTCTGAAACAAGACTGAGAATATAGAAACAGGTATAGGTTCCAAACACTGTGCTAACTGCTGTCTCGTTTGAATTTTTATTGTGGTCTTGAGAAGATAACATTTTATATTTGGTTATTAATGATAGACAGTACATTAAGAGAATCTAAATCCAACATACGCGTGAAGGTCTGGCATGTCAGCATTGGCTCCGAACTCAAGAGATTCTAAATCCAAAGTTTGGGTTTCATTTGAAATATATATATATATATATATATATATATATATATATATATATATTATCCCGTTGAACATGTGATGCGGGAATATTAATTCGTATGGGAGGTGTGGAAAGGAAGTGTGTACAATGTATCAGGATAAGGCGGTGTAGCAGCCATACAGCAGTTTGTCAGAGGCTTCATTATTTTGTGATAGATTTAAGATAAGAATATTCTGTAAGATACCTAACGTGTTTACCAAACCCACCTATGAATTATATTCCACATCAAACTTATTCGCGTCTTTAAAGCCAAGCAACCACCCTCACGCTATTTTCTTTCTATGGTTCGGCAGAAAGCTTTTGGAATAAATTACCTAGTCTACGCATAACTAACACACTGGCTGTCTATGGTTACAAGGGTTCACAAACCGCGTATGTCGGCAAACAGATAGAATTTTACTTTGATGGGCTCCATTACGTGATCCTCCCAAGTTTTGAAAGCGATATGCCCTCTCTCTTATCTATGAGAGGCGATGTGGTGCACTCGCTTTGTGGTACATGTTTGAATATCTCCTCAGTGATGCCCTCTTTTCTTTTTCTTTTTTGTTTTTAATTAAATGTTATTATCTCCTTAGTCATGCCTTTTTTTTTTAATTATCTCATCACTCAATCAATTCAATCAGTCACTTATTCAAGTCGGGACAATGACGCTCCAAATTCTCGCCTCTTGCAGTCGAAGGAAGCCGCCGGACAGTGTCCACATTGTCACGACAGGGGACATAGTCTCTCATTAACGGTGAACATAAGTCGATTCCACCGATCAGCTTGCCTTGCCGCCTAAGTGACGTGCATCTAACCTAACATTATAACATTATATATACGGGACGGTGGGACGGCTTCGAGATTCTGAAAACAAGTTATAGGACAGTTCGACTTTAGGGGAACATTTCTAAAGCCTTAGTGAATTAGGCACACACATTCTCCCTGTTGCTTGGGATGCCTGTAGCAGCTGCTTACGAATATATCTTATCACCATGGTCTTATCCATTGATGATTTCGCTCATAGAAATCCCACATTGTTTTCATTGTGATCCCAATTGTTTTCATAGCTATCACGTGATTGCTTATTTTCAACGGGTGGTTCCCATGTTTGCAACCCAAACGGGATTTTCGAAAGGCATCTTGAAAAGTTCCCTGTGTTGTAAATACTCTGAGATGCAGAATGAAATTCTCCGAGGTTTCTCATCATTCAATCTAAAGTTCAAGTGTTGATATGCTTGAATTTCGACCTGTTGAGTTTCCACATATCATGAATTGATATATCAACATTAAAGTTACAATATTTTGATTAATACTTATTGCCGATAAGGTCTGCTGGGTGAGGCATTCAACTTCTTGAATGCTATGTCTGAAAAGGGTTTAGTTCCAGATATCCTCACCTATGGTGCTCTTATGAGTGGCTATTGCAGAGAAGGAAATGTTGAGGAAGCTCCAGAAGGCAAAGAAATTGCGTGATGAAATGGTAGAAAGGGGTTCTATGCCAAACGTTGTTACCTACAATGCAATGATTAATGGTCTATGCAAGGAAAGGAGATTGCGAGAAGCAAATTCACTCTTAAATGAAATGGTTGAAAGAGGTCTAGTACCAAATTACGTGACTATCACAACCCTCATTGATGGATACTGTAAAGAGGGATATGCAGAAAAGGCTCTGACACTGTTTAATGGAATGTTAGAAAGACGTCTTAAGCCAGATACTGTAACATATAGTGCTCTAATCAATGGCTTCTGTAAGAAAGGGAATATGGAGAAAGTAAAAGAATTATGGAATGCTATGGTGGAGAAAAATATATTTCCAAACCATATTACTTACAACATTTTCATTGATGAGCTATGCCGGAAAGGAGACTTTGTAGAAGCATTTCGGCTACGTGAAGAAATGTCAGAGAAAGGAATCACACCAAATGTTGTCATAAACAATTCAATGATAAATGGCCTCTGTAGAGAAGGGGATGTTTATAAAGCAGAAGAACTCATAAAAGAATGATGGACACTGGTTTGGTGCCGAATAGCGTAACTTTCAACACACTTATTCATTGGCATTGTAAAGAAGACAATATGTCGAAAGGGCTCATTCCAGATAAGTCAAGTTACACAACCTTAATTGATGGTTACTTTAAGGAAGGCAACTCAGATGAGGCTTTCAAGTTGCGTGATGAAATGTTGGAAAGGGGTTTTGTGCCAGATGACACATTTTGAGTATTGTTTACCGTTTTTCTACTCAAATATACGATTTGTAAGTACAAGTGGATCTTAAACAAGTTGCAAAGGTCTTTTGTGCCAGAGGACACATTTTGACTCACTCTGTGAGAAAGAATTGTGTTATTTAATCATTTATGCTCAATGGCTTTAGATTTTCTGCGTGTAGCAGCAGTAAGCATAGGAATTATTTTCCTGTCGGTATTGCATGATAATAACAAAAATTGTAGAGTAATAGATAATGTGTGTAAAGACCACCAGATATATTTGATAGCCATCTTTATAAAAACGAAAACTGAGAGCTCAAAGAGCAGTATATTTCATTAATCCATTCAATCTCACCAATCTTGGCAAGCATAAGGTTCAATGAATGTACTGCACATGGAGTCTGAAAGATGTGATCATATCGACCCTCCAAAATCAAACTTGCAGCTCTACGAACCTGTGCATTGTCCGTAATGACTTGGACAACATTATGTGGCCCCACACTTTCTATTGCATCAACAAGAATTGTGGATAAGAAAGATGCATCTTTCTCTATTCCACTGTAATCAACAGACTTCAAAAACACTGCCCCTTGGGGGCATATTGCAATAACATTAATTAACATGCGGTTTATTTGGTCTCTCCATCCATCAGCAATGATGGACACCCCTGTTTCTAGCCATGTATCCCAGATTGACTGTAGTTGTCTATCCACAAATTCTCTCTGATGCCAACAAAGTAGTGCGGACCTTTTCATATCCAGGGCTCTTGTACCCCCTTTTGGCCCTTCATTAGCTGCCTTAATCATTTGTGCCAATAAGGAGAACGCACCAGATTGAATGTTAGCCCATTTGCATAGATGCAACAAGCTACAAGTTCATCGGTTATGTCTCTACCCTAATTATTGAAAGTTGCTTCAAGAGGGCCTAGAGTGAGCCTTTCATTAGTTGTGGCAGCAAGCCTAAATGGAAATGGAGACCTAGTTGTAGAGCTTTGCATAGGGTGTTTTCCCTTAGCAAGCTTCCTATCAGCAGCATTTTGCAAAGATGCATAGAATTTTATTTTTCCAAGACCCAAAACCTTGGCCAGTATTGCCATTCGCAAATTTTGGCCCGGTGCATACTTGCACCCCTGTGTTAGTTTTTCCAGTCAAATGGGCCTTCACTCTAGTATATGAGCCATTTTTTATATCTTGGCATTCATTGCACTTCCATTTATTAGAACCACCTCTAGGATTTTTTTCAAATAATCTCCACATGCTGCCATAAAGGAGATTTTGTGTTTGTTTTGATTTTTTCCCTTCACTCTGTCGTGATGGTTCCATTTCTATAAGTTGTAGCCTTGTAGGCTATAGTGTGTGACTAACTACATATAAAATTCAAATTATAATTTATTATCAATAATTTAAAATTTAAAATACATAAAATTAAAACTTAAAAAAAAAAAATTAAAATGTTTAATGTACACCTAAGAGTGCATTGTGCATTTCGACTGTAGGGATTTAAAAAAAATTAAAATGTTTAATGTACCCCTAAGAGTGCAATCTGCATTTCGACTACAAGGATTTAAAAATGCTTAATGTACACCTAAGAGTGCATTGTGCATTTCAACTGCCCAAATTTTCTACAGTTAGTGCAAGGATTTACTCAGTTGTAGAGGGGTCGACAGTCATTGTTGTTGTTGTTGTGGGGTTGTAATATTCCTGATTAGCAATTCTGCTAACCGGAATATTAATTTTGGCCAATTTTGATATTATTACAGTTTTGACATAGGAAATGTGGATTTGGGGGCCCAAAATTAGACTTAGGCAACCATAGGCCTCTAGACATTAGGCAAAGAAGAAATATTGCAGCAATAGTGGAAGATGTGGCCTAATGAGGAGAAATTGTGGCCCACATGGAGACAGCGCAGTCATTGGTGTGTATTGGATGCTAGAGGCACGAGGTGGGGACCAAGAGAACGTTGGGCAGCATTGGATAAATAGGAAGCATGAGGCTCATTCTTGGATTCATTCAATCGTCTATTTCGAAATTGTCTTTTGACAGAGCACGCTTGAGCAGTGAGCCAAATTTGTATGTGTTGTTAAGCACATGGGTGTCTTCGAGCAGAGATCCCAGCCTTTGCTTCGGTGGACTTTGAGTGCCAGCCCAAGGAAGGTGCTTCACCCTAGTTTTACTAGTTCAGCAGAGAGCCTCTTCTATAGTGCAGTCCCTTCATCAGAAGTGCAGAGTCAGTAATAGCAACGCAGAGGCAGTATCAGCAACACAGATGCAGTATCAACAATGCAGAGACAATTTTAGCAACGCAGAGGCAGTAACAGCAATGCAGATGTAGTATGAGCAGCGTAGAGGCAGTTTCAGTAGCGCAGAGGCAGTATCAGCAACAATGCAGAGGCAGTGTCAGCAGCGCAGAGGCAGGAGTAACAGCCCAAAGGCAGTACCAGTTGCACAGTCCCTTGAGGGAGTCACTCCGGGAGTTGGGAAGTGTGCGAAGTTTTTGCAGGAGATTTGGTGGGCAGGCTTGGAGCCTTCTAACATGGATTTTCCAAGAATTTAGATGGCATCCAACAGCAGTTTTATCAAGAGGACCGAATTGCCCAGTGGTTTAAACAGCCAAGCCCAAGAAGGACAATTTCCGGGGTCAAGCTTTGAGCAAACCCTTTTTGGCTTTTTGTGGGTTTCTCGAGGAGAGTCTGTGGTTCAGATCCAGGAATTTTCTGAGCAACATAATAGGCCCAAACAACAAATCAACCAGAGTAGCAGTAGTATTCTGACCAATGACAGCGCAAAGTTACAGCCACGCAGAGAACAGAATTTAGGGAGTTCAGCAATACTTTTTGAGGCCTTCTCTAGCTTGCCTTGAGCAAGCACAGGTGCACTCACTCCAGCACCTCAATTTGTGCACATTCCTCATCATTAATAAAATGTCTCAGCGCAGTTTTTGAGGCTCAACGGTTGTCTAAATTTTGTGTTTATTTTTTTCTGTGTGTTTTGGCTATGTTTTGCTTGTTTATCATTGAAAATTTCCATTAAGAATATTACAATGGTATCAAAGCATAATCTTGGCTCAGCCTATGGAAAACCCTTCATTCTATGACAAGACCAGAATAAAAAACTAAGAAATCATGGGATCCCAAGGAAGGTTAAACTCAAACACCATGGCAGTAACCTTGAATGAGGTGATTAGAGTTCAACAAATGATGGTCGATGTGGGGAAGCAACTGATTCATGCAAAAATTGGGAATCAGGACCATTCTCAATTATACAACAAATACGCTATGCCTAGAATTGTGGATAATGCATCAAGATGGCAAGACATTATTGCAATAGATGTGGAGTTATTGGCAGCAAATTGGCGGGAATACCAATCATTGGGACATGGCATTCAAACGTCCCTCTCTTTTTGGGAATTTTATAAACTAAGAGACATGCACAAATCAGAGGGAATCCCGTGGAAGTATGTAGGGATGGTGTGGTGGATTAAGGAAGAAGATGAAAGAGTAGTTGAAGGGGCCATGGATGGCAAGGAGACAGTTGAGCATACACTCGTTGATGAGACACCATCCATTGTTGAGGTATCATTTGATGAGGTATCTGGGATTGACACCAAGTTCTCAGGTGATGGCAACGCACCATAAGTCAATGAGATGTCGGGACACATCTCCACCATTGTTGAGGAGTCGATAGGTATAGAGGCCTCCAGGTCCATGACAGAGTTGTCGGACGACAATCACCAGCAGTTGACTGGTGAGCATGTCTTGCGTGTTGGGTTATCTATGGAGGAGTAGTTGGAGGCTCATGTTGATTCCATGATGGAAGGGGATGTGCAACCATCCTTTGGGCTAGCCATTGATGCGGGCCAACAGGGAAGCTACGCGTTGGGTTTCCAGAAGCACATTGGCGAGGTCTACAGCGTTATTAGCCCACCCTTACACATTGGATTGAGGGAGGCAGAGTTGCCTAGACGTACCCAAGAATTGGCCAAGTTAGCAGGACTGAGCGACATGAGTTGAGCATGACACCACATCAGCTTAGAGGGCTTGTTCCTTCCACAGAGGATTGTACATTCGATCCCTCCTTTGGGATTAGATGGCGAGAGGTAATGAGTTGGTACTTGATGGAGCAGGCTAAGCGTTTGGATACATCCATGGCCACATTTCAGCAGAGGCTCTAGATTTCTAGAGGGACACGAGAGCCAGATTGTTGTCGGGATCCAGGTGGGATTTCCTCACATCATAGAGTCAGTGGGTGATGCTAGTAGTTGCGCGATGGGGATGATGTTTGTGTGAAAATTTCTGAATATAGAAACCCTACTGCAGTGTCTTGATTTACTTCTCCTACTTGTTTGACTTAATTAACAAGTTAATTTCTAAATATTCAGTAAAATATCAAAGAAAACACAACTGCAACCTACACATACATACAAATCATTTTTATTGAAGCATAACGCACACATGACAAAGGACACTGTATTTTTTGGACAATGTCCCCGGAAAAACCCAATACAGGAAAACCGATGCAGCAGCTCTTAGAGAATTTGTTTATTAAGCAAAATATTTTAATACAATCAAGGGCACCAATAATGGTTTGCCCAACAGAGAATTCACGGCAGATGTACCTATCACTCGGAGATAGAAAATATGGTTGATTCAGGCAAGGAAGCACTCCTCTGAAAATACTCAATATGAGCCCTTTCTGGCCCACTAGAACCCCAGCGCTGCTCCTCCAACCTCTGCGTCAGCTTCTCTTGCCCAACGTAGCTGCTATGCAGAACAGGCTGCCCCTGCGTCACCCTTCTGGGCATAGTGTTGCCTCTACGTCACCCTGAAGGCCCTGCGTCAGCCTCTATGCTACCTCTGTGTGAGCCTGGCAGGGCTGCGTCTGTCCTGCTGGTCTCTATGCTGCCTGGTACGAATCTGCCTCTTTGCCTTAGTATTCTCGGCCTCGGATCAAAAAAATCCCTCATCGATCTACCCCTCTCAAGCACTACAAGCTCACTCGAAAATTCTCAGCAAACCACGCCCCAAAATTTCGACTTAGCTCAAGTGCTACCGCTCTGTGTGTTCTCCAACTGACCCCAAGCCTTCCCTTAATACTAGTCTCGTTGAGAAATCAATGGTCATGATCTAATCTCTAATCAATGGCTTAGATTAGAAAAGACTTGATCCATGTCACTTAGAACATTCTCACCCACATGGTTAAATTAATTCACTTTAATTTTTTAATTTCCCTAAGTGAGACTTAAGGTTCCCATTAAAAAATTTAATTATTTGAATAACTTTCACACTGGGTGGAATTTCTCCAAACGATTTCTGGGCCTTGGAGATCTCATGTGTTCTAGCCCCTCCACAAAGTTTCGGAGCTAGAGCACATCCGATGCTAACCAAAATCTCAACACTCCCTCTTAGCGAGGAATGTGCTCTAGCAACACTTCACTCCAGAAGCGTTACTCTGGTCTCTGGCATCGGTCCCCTGCATTGTTGATGCTTGGCTTGTTGCCCTCCATCCACTGTGTTGCTGCTTTATGTACTGTTGCCCATGACTCTGCCACAATCACTGCCACATTTGTACTGTAGCTCCCTCTCAAATTGCTGCATCATGCTACCTATAGCACTGCCACTGCTAACTGCTACACTACAACTCAGTTGCTGAGAAGTAAGCAACTGAAGGACATCACCCAACAACTGACAGACAAGTCATTGCATCTCATCACTGAAGCACCCTCTAATGTTGCTCTGTGTTGTCTCTCTAGAGCCCCTGCGTTGGTGCTACTCTGCACTGTGTAAGCACTGCCCCTCTGCGCTGTTGAAGTCCCATCAACCTCTGCATTGTTGCTTCCACGCTCTTGCTGCCACTGCACTACGTTGCTCCAATCATCAGCGTTCAAGCACTGCCTTGTGCCTTTCCATGATCCTCTGCATCCACTGACTCCAGTCATCCTGCTACTGCCTTGAACGGCTCCTGTAGCTCGTATGTGATCCAAGAGTTTGGGCACCTCAAGGATCCTGCCATCCACCATCTGTAGCTCACACTACAGATCTATGTCGCCCCACCTCTTCTCTCGAGGCACATGAGCACTCATGGCCACATCATCATCGATGTCGTCATCCCCTTTCGTTGTTGTTGCCTTGGAATCTGTATCTTCCTTGCCCTTTTTCTTAAGACAAGTATTGGAGAAGTGTCCCAATTCGCCACATCTGAAGCACCGGACCTTGGATAGGTCCTTCTTCTTCTTCCCTTGTTGCCTTTGTCCCTTAGATGCTAGGACTGCATCTTCCTCCTCCTCTTTCTTAATATTGACTCCTCCGTTGTTGAATTCCCTCTTGGTTATTCTCCCAATCTCCTTCTGTCAAAGGATTGCCCACATGTCCCCCCATTTTGGAAGTTGTGCTCTGCCCAAAATGCTTTGGACAAAGGTCTCCCACTCATCGGTGACTGCATTCAAGGCAGTCCTCACCATGAGTCCATCATCAGGATTTGCCCCCATGGCAATCAGCTAGTCTCGGATAGTCTTCAATCTAAAGAGGAAAGGATCGATCTCCCCTCCCTTGTGCATTTGGAACATCCGCATCTGATTCTCCAGAAGCATCTTCGTCTAGACGAAGCTACCTTGATACAACGGGGTTAATGTTGTCCACACCTTGTTTGTCGTCTTCTTCTGGGCAATATACAAAACCACATGATCTTTCACTCCATCGATGATCAAGCGTTTAGCCTTCACCTGATTTTCATTGAACTTCATTAGAGCATCAGCATCGGTCGGCACGGCCAGGACGTTCTTGGCAGGGTCTCTGATGCCATATTCACCAAGGACTGTCGGGATTCTGGCTTTCCATATGGAAAAGTTAGACACACCGTCTAACCTATCCACATCTCTCAGTCCATACGGGGCCATCTCTGCTCAAAATGTCGAAGCAAGTGCTCTTCTCCCTTCTACTACTGCTACACTCTTCAAAAGACTGAATCTGGGTTTCTTGGCGATAGAAACCCTCCAGAGAATATGCTCCATCCGAAAAATGATTTCCCTCCCAGAAATCCTTCACCAATTATGTCAAATCAACCCTATACGATCACTCCACTTGATTGAATCTCAAATTTCCTGGCTAGAAAATCTGTTGAGGAACTGTTTCCCCTTACTTTGTCACCCCTGCTAGGCACTGTTCAGCACCGGCAAAAACAATTCCCCACCAGCAACTTCGAAGATCAAAAAACTGCACATCTAGCCACAGCAACCGGCATAGTGTCACTTCCTCTTAGACTACGTCACCCTGTTGGGCCTGCGTCAGATCAGCGTGAGCTTGACAAGCTCTGCGTCACCCTTTTGGGCCTGCGTGAGCAAACTGGCTCTGTGTTGTTAGTGCAAGGAGTCACTCCTTGACTGCAAAAGGAGTAAGCCTTACACATCATAGTTCATTTCAAATTTAAAGGTTTTGAATGGTGGGATGGCATCTTAAAGAGTTTGAAATGATTTTTTATTCTTTAAAACTTTCATGCATTTGGCAAGTTGTGGCAAGTATAAATTGTATGGGTAAATTGGTAGTATAGGGAGCAGATTGTAACAAATGAAAGAATACAGATAGTTGGTACTCAATCTAACAAGAAGAGTACATGCATAAAGTATTTCATAAATATTTCATGAAACCTTCACTAACATGCTCTACACAACATATATATGATTTGCAAGAAACTAAACAACAAATAATTAACTATTAGATCCTCTAACAGTTCTCTTACTCAAACCTTACTAGTTGTTGCAACTCATATATCAGAAGAATAAAACAATGAGAGAAACACACCATACATTAGACAGTACTGGAATCACAAAATCCTTCAGCATGAAGTGCAAAAAGGAGTTTTCTTTATTATGATAAGTCTTCAAGTAGACCGAAATCCAACCCTGAAATGGTAATTACAGATGATATTTATAGAGAGAGAGGCACTAACTGTTGACAATTTGGAGGACTGGTGATTAATTCAAATTCTCTTCTTGATAATTACTTGTGAGCTTACTTGAGTTACTTTTAACTTATTTAGTCTTTCATCAAATCAATTATCAAAATACATGAGACACAAAATTAGGCTCCTAAAGCCAAGGCAAAACCTCTTCCTCTTGGAGAGGAAAACCCGTAAGGAATTCTTCTTATGGATCTTCAAATGACAAGTACCATGACCAAGACTCAGACCCTCGACCTACGAATGCCTCCAAGATCTTGTCACTGCTTCTTCGGCTGCCTTTAATGTTGATCCTTCTTTTCTGCGCTAACTTGCATTGAGTTTATCTTCAAACACTACTTCTCACTGATTTAGATATTAGATACTAGATCATTCGAGATCTTATTCTTCACTTGGTATATTATTGAATCTTCTTTACTTGAGGAGTAGTACTTTCATTGTAGGAAGGTAAATCACAGATTTACCTTCTTTACTTTACACTTCAGAATTCATTATAACCCTTACGCATCTATCTTAGTCCTGTTGACTTCACATTATATCACATAATGTACTACTTCCATACTTTGGACTAGTTACAGTTTAACCGCAATTTACCCAGACTTGACCGTAGCTTTCTTCTTATGAATCCGCATCCTTTTTCTATTCTTGAGCCCACACTTGTATCCATATTTACTTATGTATTATACCCGCACAAGAATCTGCATCTATCACTGTAGCATGACCGAAATTCTTCCTTATTTCCAGCTCGCTTACTAACGTTGTGAAACATTAGAGAAATCCACATTTTCTATGTTAGAATGGTTCCCAAGACAGATCTACATTTCTTCCCTTTAATTCGCATATATACAGACCAATGTTGCAAACATTGGCATTGGGATAACATTGACAAGGGTCCGAAAAACCAAAAAATCGTAAAAATCGGGAAAATATCGGTAAAAATCTGCAAACATTGGCAAAATGAAGATACCATAAAAATTTCTTTAAAAATTGGCAAACATCGGCTCAGCCAAAAAATCGTGATTTCAAGATAAAATCAGGATGTTAACGATATGTTCCCAACACTGATACAAACCTTCATTTATGTTATTTTTATCTTAGAACCATCCATAACTTGTTGCTTCAAATGAGTCGCGACACATTAATATATATAGTGCTCGTGTCTTGCTTTTTAGGCCGACCTACCAACATGATTGAGGGTCGACTCCACTACTGCATATAGGCCGACTAGGAGAGCTCATTTTCCAGCCTTAATGAGGCTTATATAAGGGCTATCTTTATGAAACATACAGGAGCCATTCTTCATGGTAACATGACAAGATCTTGGAGCATATTTTGCTGACTCCACTCTTCATGTTCATGACTCTTAATTACATTTATATCTAGAAGACAAATCCTAATAGACATCAAGAAGAAGTCTATTGACCTATAATAAAATCTTGCTCATGAAACCCATGAAGCAAGTACAACAAAAATGCATTTTATTATCTTTGTCTTCTTCTTTACATAAATATATAATTACATAGTCAATATGAAGACCGATCCTAGTTACACTTTTCAACACTCCCTCTTAACTAGGGAGGTATTCATACAGGTACATGGTCGCTTTCAAACTGAAGAATCTCATAAGAAGAATTGGATTGGTAATCACATCTGTATAGCATCATATCAACCAGCATTTTCCTAGTGCAAGGCCTTGACTAACAACCCCATCTCTCAACGAGACAATGGGCTACAATGCTGGTGAGACACATGACTTATAGACACCATAGTCATTGTCTCTCCAAGGTACATACTCCACCTGGGTGTTCCCAAAGTATGACCTTCTTGGACTATTCTTCTCTTGGGTAGCTAGCCCTCAAAGAATATCGGTCCCCGACTACTCTTATCTTGAATGCCCTAACACATTCTCAAAGAGTATCGAATGCCAGATGATTATCCAATCCTCCATTATGTCTTCCCAAGTTAAGACCAGAATGATGTGTCTATCTCTCCCTCTCAGCCAAGGAGGACCTATTCCACAAGGGAATGTACTCATTCCTGTATAAAGAATGTACCTAAGCTCATTCTTACGAATTACCCAGTTTCTTCCAAGAAAGAAACTAATCACCAAGCTCCCTCTCAATCAGGGAATTGCAGCGGCAATGGTGAGACACCCAGCTGCTCATGAAGAATTTCTCCCCTCGATGTCATGGATTTCGATATTGAGGAATCTTAGCTCCATAGGGCATAGATCATCCATCACTTTCATTCATGAGTCATGTCATCTACCAAAAAGCGATTCATCTGTCTTTCTTATCTGGTCCACCTTTTATGCCATGTTGCTTTCTTTCGAATCATCTCCAAGGATTTTACATCCTTTCTCATGATTAGTAGCCCTGCACAAATTCATCCAGATAAACATATACGTATGAACTTTTTAAAACAAAAGTTACCTCAGTGATGATCTATCACCATGATATCTTCATGTAGGCATCAGCATCCTTTATTCAAATTGACATGTCTCCTAATGATATGTTTTGTCAAGCGTTTTCTTCTTTACCAGACTTCTATCATAGTCAACATATCCTCCCAAGAGATATTCTACTCACATCTTCTTGGCTTCTAAATGATATCTGCCTCTTGACATGGTTGCACTTCACGGTCTCTTCCTTTCTGCACATCTTCATTCCCAGGAACTTCCAATTTACAGTTCCTTGTCCATATACAGCCACCTCATATTCCATATGAGGATATATTATGTTGATTTCGTCTGTCAGTGCACTGAGAGAGATCCTCCTCCATTAATCATACTTCTAAATATAGAGGTCCATTGCCTACAACCATATGACATGACTTCACAGCATCTAGTGTCAGCATATAAATATATATATACCTCATACCTTTTTCCTTTGAGTCATCCTGTAGCAGTTTTTCTAGAATGACGAGCTTCATTCCCTTGACTTGCTCCATCAATATGTCATCACATCCCAGCATTATGTAGCATAGAATTCTTGATGAAACCATTTTGCTTTATTTCTAATCAGTGAATTCATAGAGAACTCCATTAGAAAAATGCCAGCCCCAGTTTCCATGATGACCCTTGATCTTGATGACTGTCGTCCATCAGTAATGTTATCAGTGAGATTTTCCCGAAGTTGTTTCACCAAGAGCTCCTACCATGCTTTTACCAAGATGCCATCAATATATATTGCTTCCTATCATACTATTTTACAACCAACAGAGATCACTTAAAGGAGAAGATGATCTCAATCATAGTAGAGATTCCTCGCATCTTCTTTCTTGGATTTCTTTGTATCAGGTTCTTCCCTCATATCTAAGACATGGGCTTCTTCCTTTTTTCTCTTGTCCTTTTCAGATTCAAGACAATCTCTTTTATAATGCCCAAGTTCATTACATCCAAAGCATCGTACATTGTCCATATTTATTCTTTTATTCTGAGAACCAAATTTACCAAATCTTCCTTTCTTCTTGGATATGGCTGCAAAGGCTTGATTCCCTTCACTGGATCCTGTATCAACTTTGGCTTTCAATCTTGTTTCCTCTATTTTTTACATAGAGACCATAAATCATGGAATGGTGTGGCTTATTTCTTCCTGTATAAACTTGAAGTGAAGTTTCCCCATTCTTCTGGTAGAGCATTCAGTACCACTGTAGTCATCTCAGTTTCAAACATTACCTCTCCCAGTTCCTGCAGTTGATCTCTTATAAAGTATGGAGTGATTCCTTCTTCCCTTGAAAATTTCATTTTATATAGTTCTTGTCTCAGAGAGATTGCTTCTACTGCAATACTCACAAAGAATAGCTCCACCAATTTCTCATATATTTCTTTAGCAGACTTTAGTTTTGATACATAGGGAATGAGTGAGTCCTTAATGGATTCTATGAGAATCCTCTGGGCTCTTATTTCTCCCTTCATGTACTTGGCATGAGCTGAAGCATCTTCTTTTGGTGGTTGAATTGTAGATCCTTCTATGTTGTCCATAACTTCGTCTTCAATTAAATTCAAATCTATCCTCTTCTTCCATGCACTAAAATTTGACGACCCAACCAATGTGTTGCTCTCTTTACAGTAAATCATCTTGACAGATTTTAAGGTAATAGATACTTACTTGAGTAGAGTGGCGTGCAGCTATCTTGATGATGATGAATGTTAAGTCTAAAATTTACCTATTTTTGTTATCTATACTAAGCCTTGTTTCCCCCATTTTGACCTCTTTTTGCCCTTTAATTATACCTAGTCCGGCTATGTCATTCAGTTTTGGCTAAAAAGGGTGTCATAGACTAAGGTATGTTGAAACAACATTAGAAGTGTCATTTTATCTAATTTTGAGTATTATTTGAACTGGTTGTATCATTATTGCATTACTACTCTAACTAGCCTTGGACTCATGCACAGACTTGTTAGATTCAAGCAGTTCTTCCAATCCTGCAGACAGCGCATACAGCCGAGATTCCTGCAGTTGTTCCGGATTTCCTGCAGATACGCAGATTTCTTGCAGCCGTTCTGGATTTCCTGCAGATATGTCGATTTACTGCAACCACCTCAAAATCCTGCAGCAAGATCGACAGACAATTTCAACCGCGCAAGAGAAATGGTCTAATCCATGCCTTCGGTCATGGTTTAGACCCAACATCAGTTTTACCTTGTCAGTCTATATCTATATTATTGGTTGTAGGCTTAGTTTAGTAATTTGTTTTGTTCAAAGCCAAATATGGGCTGCCAAAAATGTTTTAAATCAGATGTAATTTGCTTATACGAGAGTTCAGAGTTCTTGGCTAGGGTTGGAAGCTGTTGTTACAGAGCACGATATCAGACTGTAATCGACTATTATTTCAGATTAATAAAATCGTTTATGTTCTGTTTATTTTCCTAAGCAACTTCTTTAATCTTTAAAGGAGTTGTGAGTGAGGGAGGGCCCCCTTCGCTCAAAACTCCTGCAGCAGAGTGTGTGTTTATTTATGTTTTAATTATGCATTAATAATTTCCTATAACAGCTACTGTTTCCTTTCTGTATTTCTTACAGCAAGCTATAGATTGGTTAAGTGAATTAATATTTTATGTTGAAGAGCTCTTTTCATTTGGCCAATGCTTGGATTCATACTTTTAAGTTTGATTCTTGGTTGGGATTGATTTCTTTTATCTTTCCTGCATCAGTATCATCAAACACAAGTATTATAGAGGGATGATATATGCCACTCCATAACCATTGCTGCAATAGTATTGATACAGGAAAGCAGCATGAGTTGTTGATTGTTGTTTGATCTTTATCTTTTTACGGTCAATATCAGCAATCTTAAGTGCTATAGAGGGATGATATATGCCACTCCATAGCCTTTGCTACGATAATATTGACACGGGAAAGAAGCATAGGTTGTTATTTGTATAATTAATTAACACTTGCAGGAATCAACCTGCATATATTGTGCACTGCATCTCATTAGTTTACCTTCCTGGGTTGACAATTTATATTGGCAAATTATACACGTATAATTTGACTCAACATTTTGGTATCGTTGTCGGAGAGGTGCTAAGGGATGATACTAAAAGTGTTTTAGTTTTATTTTGTTGATTTTGTTTTCTTTTCAGGACTGGGGGAGTCGAAGTGCAAAGACTATGCACCCAAGAGGTCAGACACTCGCCAAAGTCGTGTCCTGATTGTTTGGTAAGTTTTTTTTTTTTTTGAATATTAGATGAATAGGGTCTAATATTTTCTATATTTTCGTGGTGGTGTGAGCACCACTCCATTTACTAATACACTAGCAAGAAGAACGAAATCTGTAAGAAACAAGGCAGCAAATAAGGAGGAATCCGAACAAGAGGTCTATAGTTCTAAACAAGTTGACCTTTCTACAGCAGAATCCTCTATTGGAGAATCTTTTGTCGCTGCCCATCTTGAATCTCCCCTTACAAGGAAGACCACATCTCTTCTCAGTGGTCAACCTCAAGAAGAATTCCTTGTATATCCTGTCAAAGAACCATAATTTCAGACCATTGACTCTGAAGAATCTGTAGCATTCCAAGGTCTTACTCTTTCTTGGACTGACATGGCTCATTTAGAAGGCACTGATGAGAACGAGGAGAAACTTGTCACATTTGAATTTCCTATCAGAGAGACTGGGGGATCCACTCAGATGAAAATCATTCCTCCCTCAGCCTTTCCTAACTTTCGTGGTGCCTATAGTGAAGACCCTGATGCCTTCTTATTTGAGTTCGATGTACTCTACAGGAGCTATGACTATTCTTCCAATGCTCAAAAGCTGAAATTGTTTCCTGCTACATTGAAAGATGCAGCTCTCAGGTGGTTTATGGGGTTGGGATCAAACTCCATTGCAACTTGGGACGACATGAAGATGTTTTTGAAAAAATACCAGGATTACTGCAAAACGAGGGATCTCAAGGAAGAAATCTTTGGCATGACCCAGAAGGAAGGGGAGAGCCTCGAGGATTTGGTAGAAAGATTCCAATACAATTTACAAAGATCTAAGATGAATCAATTGGACAAAGAGACCAAGAGGACCATTTTGCTTAGGGCCATCAAACCAGAATATCTGGAGGTCTTAAATCTAATGGGAGTAGGTGATGTATCAAAGCTGAGTTATGATGATGTGTGTGAGCTTTGTAAAAGATATTCGAGAGGGAATTCCAAGGTTTGAGGTGGACCAAGAGATCCTTCTTCCAAGCTTGTCAAATCAATTGCCGGAGCTGGAGTAACTAGAGCTGAAATGGGTAATTTATTTGAAAATTTTAAAACTGATATTCTTAGCACTTTATCTTCACAATTGGATGTTTTGCAGGCTAAGAAAAAACAGGAGAACAGGATGAATTGGAGAAAGCCTTGGCGGTGTTCTGCTCCAAATGCAGGAAGAAACATGCTCTAAGGGAATGCCCTGTTGAGAGTATCGAGGTATGTCAAATTTGTGAGGCTGAGCATTCCACTGATCAATGTCCTTCTCTGCCTGAAATTAAGGCAACATACATAGCAGATCAAGGAGCTGTCAATGCACGTTATGCAATGGCACCTCAAAGACCATGGCAGCCACGTCCTACAGATATGTCAGAGTCAAATTTTCAATTTCCTTATGCTCAAAATCAGATGTGGAATGTTCCGATGCCCTGGCAGCCTTGGCCTCCTCAACAGCCTTGGCAGGGGAACTATTCTTATCCGACTACATAGAGTTTCCCACATCAAAACTTTTATTCACAGCCCACACCGCAACAAATGATACAACCACAACAACAGCTTCAATTGACTGCCCCACCAAATCAACCTCGTCCCACGCAAATTCCTGCTCAACCAGTGTCTAATCCCAACAATAAAACCGTCTAATCCGCTCACAACATTGGATTGGTCACTTATCCCACTTTTCCTACCTACTATATTGCATCCGAGCCGCTGCAAGAAGTTTTTGTCCCTGTTTTACAGGAATTTCCTGTGTCTCTGCAGGAAATGCTTGTTCCTGTGTTACAGGAGCTCCCTGTACAGTTGCAGGAATTACCTGTGCAGCTGCAGGAAATCAACCTTAGGTCGAGAAGAGTGGTGAATCAGCCCAAAAGAATTGAGGAGATTGGAGAGGAAGATACCTTAGAGATGCCTGAAGAGGAAACCACACCTGAACTAGCAAAATCACCTACCTCAAGGCCACAAGAACCTTCCTCATCTCATATAGTCCAGCCTCCTTTTCCAGAGAGGTTGGAAATGGAAATCAAAGCAAAACAGCCCAAATTTGATCTTGTATCCAAACTAAGAAACATGTACATCAAGATCCCATTGCTGCAAGCAATATAGGACATCCCAATATATGCTAAAACTGTGAGGGAGCTATGTACCAAGAAACCAGGGAGACAAAAGAAAGAACCCTCAACCATTCAAGTAGGTGGAAAGCTTGCAAGTTTAATGTCTACCGGATTTGTCACTGAAAAATATGCGGATCTCGGAATCCCTGTGGTTACCACCTTTATACATGGATATCCCATAAAGAACACTTTGATTGATTTAGGTGCAGTCATCAATGTGATGACTATGGAAACTTTGTCACATATAGGATCCTTTGACTTGTTACCCAGTCCTACCATGTTAGAATTAGCAGATAGGTCTAAAGTAAAGCCAGAGGGTGTTTTAGAAGACATTGTCATCTCATTAGATACCTAGGAGTATCCTGTGTAGAAATTTCTTAATCTTAATTCTTATGTAGAAATTATTATTGTTAATCCGATTAAGCTTCTCCTACTAATACAAGTTATCAACCGAATAAATTCAGGTTAACACCAAAGCAAAACACATAACAGATCTCTACCAATTCAGATCTAGAATAAGCACATGCACACATTGACAAAGTGACACAGATATTTCTGGACAAACTGTCCTAGGAAAAACCCAAGGTGGGAAAACTGGTCTCTGGTTGCTAGAGGGCTCTATTATTAAGAATATTTCTAAATACACAACTCTGGGTTCCAGATCTGGAAAACCCTATAGAGGAAACTCTAGATCTACAGCTCCTGGCTGCTCTAAGACCAAAAAAGCTGACTGATCCACACTCTCAAATGGGATTTACAGAACTCATCCAAATCTAGGCCTAGAAACCCCAGATCTGCCCCTGAAAGACACTGCGTCCACCTCTGAAGCCCCTGACAGGCTCAGCGTCAGCCTTGGATGGCCTTCCAAACCCTCAGCGCTGCCTCTGGAAGGGACTGCATTACCCCAGACTAGGTGACGCAGTCTCTACGCTGCCCCTAAGGGACTCTGCGTAACCCTTGAAGGGTTTCCTGAAAATCACACTATCCTTGTTGTTGTTGCTGCCTTCCTTTGCACTGCCCTTGCTGATCTCTTCTCTGCTTCTTGTGTATTCTAGACCCTGAGATCAGATCATCCCCTTGGTCTAAATTCCCCTCTCTGCAACTGAAACACTTCTGAGAATTCTTAGCAACCCGGCCCTAGAATCTCAGCTTAGCTTCAGTGCTCTGCCTCTGTGTGTGTTAAAAATGACCCCAAGCCTTTCCTTTATAATTTTTTCGTTGACAAATCAACGGCCAAGATTAAATCTTTAATCAATGGCTAGGATTAAAAGAAAGCTTGATCTGTGTGACTTAAGACAATTTCATCACATGTTTAATTAAATTTACTTTAATTATTTTATTTTCCTAAGTTTTAACTTAGGAAATACATTAAAATAATTAATTAATTTAATATCTCCTAAACCAGATGAAATTTCCCAAATCCATTTCTAGGTCTTGTAGATCAGGTGAACTCTAGTCCCTCCAAAAAATTTGGGACCTAGAGCACAACTGATGCCACCCCAAATACACAAAATCTCAACATCCTGTAGATTTTTATGTTCTTCAACCTAAAACTAACTTTTGGGGGCATCCATTGATTTTGGGGAGGCTGTGGTTAGCTACGACTGATGCCTACATAGGGTGTAAATCTAGAAACATGACTATCACTCATGGGCTAAAACAAAGCACATTAACTTGTACCCCCCTGCTAAACCCCTCTTGAGATCAGAAAACACACAATGGGTTGAAGAAGAGGAAGAAGAACATGATTCAGAAGGTACCTTACCAGTTTTAACAATAGCCCAAGCCATGAGTCTTAAGGAAAATTCTGAAGAAGACCTAATAAATTGTTGTATTTCTAATCCTGATTTCCCGCAGCAATTAGAAGGACAATCTAGTCATAAATTAGATATCATTACTAATCTGCAGGATTTTTATGAGCATAGTTCAACTTCTGAATTACATTCAGCCCTCTTATATGTATTTCCTGCATATTCAATGTCTGAATGGGGGAGTAGGGTAGTAGAAATTTTTCTTGAAAAATCTTTAAACATTAATTCTGCCTTAACTCCTGAACAAGAAAAGCAATTAATACAAACATTGAGAAATTTTTCAGACACATTTGCATGGGAATACACCGATATGAGAGGCATTCACCCAAACACATGCATTCATCACATTTATATAGAAGAAAATGCTAGGCCCGTAAGACAACCACAAAGGAGGATGAACCCTGCTTTAAGAGAAATTGTAAAAGATGAATTACAAAAGTTGTTAAATGTAGGATTCATCTATCCTATTTCAGATAGCCAGTGGGTATCCCCACTAGTCATTGTCCCCAATAAAAATGGTAAATGGCGAGTGTGTGTAGATTATAGGGAATTAAACAAAGCTACATTAAAAGACCATTTCCCTTTACCGTTAATAGACCAAGTACTAGATACTTCAGCAGGGAAAAAGTATTTTTCCTTCCTAGATGGATTCAATGGATATAATCAAATTAGGATAGCTCCAGTGGATCAGGAAAAGACAACATTTACATGTCCCTGGGGTACCTATGCATACAAAGTCTTACCATTTGGTCTATGCAATGCACTAGCCACATTTCAGCGGGCGGTCCTTGGTATTTTCTCTGATCTTTTGCATGATTGCATAGAAGTTTATATGGATGATTTTACCGTTATGGGTGATACTTTTGAAGAAGCTTTACTTAATCTTGAAAAAGTTTTGCAGAGATGTAGAGAAACTAATCTTTCATTAAGTAATGAAAAATGTTTTATGATTATGACTGAAGGTTTTGTTTTGGGTCATCATGTTTATGCTGCAGGAATCAAGGTTGATCCAGCAAAGATTGAGGTTATTGTAAAACTGCCCCCACCAACTAATCAAAAGGGAGTTAGAAGTTTTCTTGGACATGCAGGCTATTATAGGCGGTTTGTTGAAAATTTTACAAAGTTAGCCTCTCCATTATTTAAATTGTTGACTAAAGAATCTGAATTTCATTGGAATGATGACTATCAAGCTGCATTTGATAAACTCAAGGAAAAACTTTCTTCAGCACTCGTCTTACGAGGCCCAGATTAGAATTTGCCTTTTCATATTTCCACTGATGCCTCTGATTCAACCATAGGAGCAGTATTAGGTCAAAAGGAGGATCCTGTCACCCATGCTATCTATTTTTTCAGTAAAAACTCCTGCAGAACTGAATTATACAGTGATTGAAAAAGAGTTCCTTGTTGTAATTTACGCTATCATTAAGTTTAGACATTACATCACGGGTTATGAAGTTTTTGTGCACACAAATAATTCTATTATTTGTTAACTAATGAATAAACCAATCACTAATGGCAGAATTACTAGGTGGTTGCTGCTGCTGCAGGAATTTGACATCACGATAGTGGATAGGCCAGGAAAAGAAAATCAAGTAGCTGATTTCTTATCTAGGCTTAATCATGAAGGTGAGGATGTTCCTGTTAATGATAACTTTCCAGATGAAAACCTGTTTGTCATCTCTGTCAAAACACCTTGGTTTGCAGATATGGCTAATTATCTTGCTACAGGAAAGTTTCCACCTTACTTTTCATCTAATCAGAAAAAGAGAATCATTAGGAAAAGTGTTGATTATACTTGGATTAGGGGAGATCTTTTTTTCACAGGAGTTGATTTGATTATTCGCAGGTGTGTCAGAGAAGATGAGATCTATGACATCTTAAGAGCCTGCCATGATGAACCATGTGGAGGACACTTCGCAGACAAGCGGACAGCTTACAAGATCCTTTGTTCAGGTTATTACTAGCTAGAGCTCTTCAAGGATGCAAAGGAGTATGTTCGAAAGTGTGGTAGTTGCCAAAGAATGGGGCGGCATGTACAATCAGATGAGATGTCATTGTAGCCACAAGTTCTCATAGAACCATTCGAGAGGTGGGCTCTTGACTTTGTAGGTCCCATCAACCCCCCATCCAAAGGTAAGAAGTATATTTTAGTTTGTACTGATTATGTGACAAAGTGGGTGGAGGCAAAAGCACTACCTAGAGCAATGGAAAAAGCAGTGGCAGAATTTCTTTTCTCTGATATTTTTGTAAGAATTGGAGTACCTAGGGAAATAGTTACCGATCAGGGTGCTCAGTTTGTGTCTAAGCTTATGTAGGAAATTGTGCAAAAATATCAAATTACCCACCGGAAGTCCACCCCTTATCATCCACAGGCCAATGAGCAGGTGGAATCAACCAACAAGGTGTTGGAAACAATCCTTACCAAAACAGTTCAATTACATAAGAAGGATTGGTCTGACAGACTTCTTGAGGCCTTGTGGGCTTACCGAATCACATGGAAGAGTACCACTGGCTTTTCTCCATATGAACTAGTGTATGGAAAACAAGTTTTGCTGCCCATTGAATTTCAAATCAAAACCTTTAGAATGGCATCAAAATTGGGTATGAACTTCGATGAAGCATAACAGCAGAGAATCTTGCAGCTCAACGAATTAGATGAGATTAGGCAGGATGCTTTTTAGCATACTGACTTGATCCAACAGCAAAGGGCTAAATGGCACGACAGATACATCAAAAAGAAGCAGTTCAAAGAGGGAGACTGGGCATTGTTGTATGATTCTAAATTTAAAAACTTTAAAGGGAAATTTAACACACATTGGCTAGGACCCTATGAAATTGAGAAAGCTTTTGATAATGGATCTGTTCGGATTAAAACTATTGATGATGAGAATCTTACCTTCTTGGTGAATGGGCACAAACTCAAGCTATACCAAAAACCCCAATCCAAGGAGGAATTTGTGAAGGAAATTGTGAAGAAGAAAGAGTTGGAGATGGTAAGGGAAGGGATCCTTCCTTCCACTATCTCTTCTTGATTTTCCTGCTGATGCAATGAGCTCACTCTGTTCCTCCTCGTGCTCGATAAACCATGAGAGGAATGTCTATTGGGTATAGGTTTATTCCTTTTTCCGAGCCCAATGGACTATTTACGGAAAAGGAACCCCTTGGAGTCTTCTTTTTCAGTATTTCAGACTCTCTAAAATTGAAATCTGGTGAGCATGGACTGCCCTGGGCTCGTTAAAAACATAGGTCAGTAGATCCCTTGGGATCCTTTCAATAAATTTGTTTTTCCAGTTAATCTATGGATTTCTCGTGTTGGACTGATGTGGGATTTATTAAGGCCTTCCTTCCAACAATTCTGGTCCATCGACATCAACAAATTATCTCGGTACAAGATTAGAGCCTTGTGATACCTTGAAGCTTGTATGCCCCAATGACAGGCTATCTTGCCAGTGGTAATGGAGAATCATTATGGCTTCTTTACTACTGGATCCTACAGGGGGTTCGACAACAACTCATATATTCACACCTAATAGGATGCATCAGGGTACCTTGGTCCTCATTCTCATTAATGGTGATGGACTTCGCATTGGTTAACAGCTGACCTCAATGACTGGTAATCCAATGAGCCCATTTCACATTCGACATCAACACATTCATTCATGTGCAATGGACTGTACACAATGGGTGGAGAGAGCAGCTCCTGCAGATTCAGCTTCAATTCCAGCAGAATGTTCAACAGTTGCAGTTTTGACTTCCTGAAGAATGTTCACAATTATTTTAATTCCTGCATAATGTTCATTAGTTGCAGATTCAGTTCCTGAAGAATATTTAACAGATATTCCTACAGAATGCTCAGTGGTCGTAGTTTTAATTCCTGCAGAGCATTCGACAGACAATTCTTAATTCCTACAAAACAATTGTTAGACACAGCAACACCGAGATTTCCTGAAAAGACTAGAAAAAAAAAAATCATTAAACAGAACATAGATTAAAATCATGTAATAAACTATTAACAAGTCATTATGTGGTTAAGGTCGTGGATTATATGTTTGATGTAATAGGTTATCATTATAAGAGCAGGCTACGTCATCGAGGACAGGACCATTGGAGGTAAGCAATAACGTACAGTCGGTGATAAGGCTCTCGAGGTAAAGTTATAATGACACTTAATTTTTAATTTTCTACATATCTAGGGCTATGGTAACCCTTTGCAGCCAGGGACCATTATGACATTAATCCCATGACCTCTCATCATTTCACCAGTAGTTTTTGTACTTTCGAGATTTATAGTGCAGGTCGGATCATGATAGCAATCATGATCACCACCTGCCGCCGAAAAAGCTCAGTATTTCCTATATATTTCCTCTCACTGTCGAACTATTGCATAAGTCTCGGACTACATTCCCGCAACCCGCATTTGCTTTGTTTGTCTGTCCGAAATTGCCCTATTCATTTTTTTCCTCTGCCTGTCCATTTTTCTCCTCTGCCATGACTAAGACTCGAGCCCCCCTCAAATTCGAGCCTCAGAGTCTTGCGCTACTAGAATCTGATCCTAGCAATAAGGCAAGAATAGAAAAGGCAGGACGGCTGCCCTTCTTTCAAAGGTTCAGCGAGCATAATTCTGAAGTAACCAAATCTTTTGCCTTGAACTTAAACGGGGACAAAGCACAGGTGGGGAACATCCAATTCAGGCTGACAGAAGAACTGGTGGCAAGGACGTGTGGGATTCCACAAGATGGAAAGTGGTGGTTTAAGAACTGCCGCTTCAACAAAGACATGTGCGCAGCTTTCCTGCAGAAGGACCATTCGAAACTCAATTGGAGTAAGGGGATTCCGCAAGAATTCTTAAGGCGTAAGTACCGTCGATTACTATTTTTCCTGCAAAAATATGTTACATGTGAAGGCAGGTTTGGTCTTGCTTTTCTGTTTCATATCAGGCTCCTTGGACAATTCCGAGACAAACCTTTAAATTTGCCCTATTATTTGAAAATGTCGTTGATCAAGATGTCCTCGGCCGCAAAAGAGAGGGTTGCCCACATAGAGGAAAACCTCTACCATCACGGGCTGGTAAAGATTATTCTGGTGGAGGTCCTATGGAAACATGAGAAGACCTGGGAGGATTTTCTGCAAGAAAATCATTTTGTGGAGGATGGAGATTCTGACTCTTTAGGGGTCCAGGAAGAGAAACCCGCGGAGAAATCGAAAAAGAAACCGCGACGCATGGACCTAAGGTGGAAAAAGATGACGAGGATGATGAAGTTGTGGTGACCGGAGCAACTTCTGGGAAGAGCTCTCGGCGGAAGGGGCCTTTGACCCCTGCAAAACGGTATACCAGAAGCCAAGTTGCCCAGCTGGCCATCAAGGATGCAGCAAAAGAGGAGGCACCAACTAAAAAGAAAAAGACAGAGAAGTCTCGCGACCAGCCCAAAGGAAAAGAAAAGTTGAGCCCTACTATAGTCAGTGATAAGGACACTGTGTCCTTTCCAGACCCCTCACTACAGGAAAGTCAGAACGAAGCCATGAAGTCGCAAGATTATGTGAGCGTGCCCCAATCCTCACAACGGTATAATGAGGGAGCGGTGACCCCATTGAAGAAACAATCTCGACAAATGTTGGAGGAAACTATCAGAGAACTTACCCCTTCAGAACGGGTCTTGAAAGCAGAGAACGGGGCTCTAAAAGAAAATAGCCGCAAGATGCAACAGGAGCACAAAGAGTGGCATGCAAAGGCAGCTCGCATCATGAAGAAGAAGCAGGCCCAGATCGACCACCTAAAGAAGAAGACCGAGGAGTATAGCGGACAGATTCAAGCAGAATCTAGTCAGGCTCAATTAGATCACCTGGCTGCAATGGCTGTGGCCCAGGTGAAAAATTAGCTTTCTGTTCAAGACAGCTTCAGCGTTGCTTGCATAGGGACATGCAAGAGTTTTGGTGTAGGGGAGATGTTAAGTCTAAAATTTACCTATTTTTGTCATCTACACTAAGCCTTGTTTCCCCCATTTTGACCTCTTTTTGCCCTTTAATTATACCTAGTCCGGCTATGTCATCCAGTTTTGGCTAAAAAGGGTATCATAGGCTAAGGTATGTTGAAACAACATTAGAAGTGTCATTTTATCTAATTTCGAGTATTCTTTGAATTGGTTGTGTCATTATTGCATTACTACTCTAACTAGCCTTGGACTCATGCACAGACTTGTTAGATTCAAGCAGTTCCTCCAATCCTGTAGACAGCTAATACAGACGAGATTCCTGCAGCCGTTCTAGATTTCCTACAGATACATCGATTTCCTGCAGCGATTCCGGATTTCCTACAGATAAGCTGATTTCCTGCAACCACCTCAAATTCCTGCAGCGAGATCAACAAACAGTTTCAACCACGCAACAGAAATGGTCTAATCCATGCCTTCGATCATGGATTAGACCCAACATCTGGTTTACCTTGTCAATCTATATCTGTATTATTGGTTGTAGGCTTAGTTTAGTAATTTGTTTTGTTCAAAGCCAAATATGGGCTGCTAGAAATGTATTAAATCAGATGTAATTTGTTTATACGAGAGTTTAGAGTTCTTGGGTTGGGTTGGAAGCTGTTGTTACAAAAACACGATATCAGACTGTAATCGACTATTATTTCAGATTAATAAAATCGTTTATGTTCTGTTTATTTTCCTAAGCAACTTCTTTAATCTTTAAAGGAGTTGTGAGTGAGGGAGGTCCCCCTTCGCTCACAACTCCTACAGCAGAGTGTGTGTTTATTTCTGTTTTAATTATGCATTAATAATTTCCTGTAACAGCTAGTGTTTCCTTTCTATATTTCTTACAGCAAACTGTAGATTGGTTAAGTGAATTAATATTTTATGTTGAAGAGCTCTTTTCATTTGGCCAATGCTTGGATTCATACTTTTAATTTTGATTCTTGGTTGGGATTGATTTCTTTTATCTTTCCTGCATCAGTATCAGCAAACACAAGTGTTATAGAGGGATGATATATGCCGCTCCATAACCATTGCTACAATAGTACTGATACAGGAAAGCAGCATGAGTTGTTGATTGTTGTTTGATCTTTATCTTTTTACGGTCAATATCAGCAATCTTAAGCGCTATAGAGGGATGATATATGCCACTCCATAGCCTTTGCTGCGATAGTATTGACACAGGAAAGAAGCATTAATTGTTATTTGTATAATCAATTAACACTTGCAGTAATCAACCTGCATATATTGTGCACTGCATCTCATCAGTTTACCTTCCTGGGTTGACAATTTATATTGGCAAATTATACACGTATAATTTGACTCAACAAGGAAGATGAAGTTAGGAGCTTCTTGTAAGATAGAAATCTTCAATGTAGGTGTTCTTGGATCCTTAATGATAAAGGATATCTTCAAAAGATGATGTCCTCTTCTAACAATGTCTTGAATGTAAATCTTTGATGGCAAAGATTATTTTCTTGAATGAGTTGATCCTTTGAATGAGATAGAAAATCTTTCTTGAAATAGCTAGGGAGTCTTCCTTGCAAACTGATTTGACTTCCCAAACTTTGATCTTCGCTTTCTGAAGTGTCTTCTTATCAAGTAGCCCTTGAGTTCAGCACCTTAGCTCTGATACCATGTTGAGAATTTGGAGGGCTGGTGATTAATTCAAATTCTCTTCTTGATAATTACTTGTGAGCTTACTTGCGTTACTTTTAGCATATTTAGTCTTTCATCAAGTCAATTATCAAAATACACAAGACACAAAATTAGGCTCCTAGAGCCAGGGCAAAACCTCTCCCTCTTGGGGAGGAAAACCCGTAAGGAATTCTTCTTATGGATCTTCAAATGACAAGTACCATGACCAAGACTCAGACCCTTGACCTACGAATGCCTCCAAGATCTTGTCACTGCTTCTTTAGCTGCCTTTAATGCTTATCCTTCTTTTCTGCGCTAACTTGCATTGAGTTTATCTTCAAACACTACTTCTCACTGATTTAGATATTAGATACTAGATCATTCAAGATCTTATTCTTCACTTGATATATTCTTGAATCTTCTTTACTTGAGGAGTAGTACTTTAATTGTAGGAAGGTAAATCACAAATTTACCTTCCTTACTTTACACTTCATAATTCATTATAACCCTTACGCATCTATCTCAGTCCTGCTGACTTCACATTATATCACATAATGTACTACTTCCATACTTTGGACTAGTTACAGTTTGACCGCAATTTACCCAGACTTGATCGCAGCTTTCTTCTTATCAATCAGCATCCTTTTTCTGTTCTTGAGCCCACACTTATATCCATATTTACTTCTGTATTATACCCGCACAAGAATCTGCATCTGTCACTGTAGCATGACTGCAATTCTTCCTGATTTCAAGTCTGCTTACTAACGCTGTGATACATTAGAGAAATCTGCATTTTCTGTGTTAGAATGGTTCCCAAGACAGATCTGCATTTCTTCCCTTTAATCGCATATATACAGACCTTCATTTATGTTATTGTTATCTCAGAACCATCCGCAACTTGTTGCTTCAAATGAGCCGCAACACATTAATATATATAGTGCTTGTGTCTTGCTTTTTAGGCCGACCTACCAACATGATTGAGGGTCGACTCCACTACTGCATATAGGCCAACTAGGAGAGCTCATTTTCTATCGTTAATGATGCTTATATAAGGGCTATGTTTATGCATGATGCAAGAGCCATTCTTCACGGTAACATGACAAGATCTTGGAGCATATTTTGCTGACTCGACTCTTCATGTTCATGACTCTTAATTACATTTATATCTAGAAGACAAATCCTAATAGACATTAAGAAGAATTCTATTGACCTATAATAAAATCTTGCTCATGAAAACCATGAAGCAAGTACAACAAAAATACATTTTATTATCTTTGTCTTCTTTACATAAATACATAATTACATAGTCAATGTGAAGACCGATCCTAGTTACACTATTCAACACCAACTCCATCTCTCCTAAAAAGAAGGAATAACTCTTCCTCGCATTACATAGGTGTTATAGGACATTAAAGATATATCCTATCAAAATCTAACTAATAGGACAGATGTAGATAAGAGAAGAGAAGACAGTTTGGACTGTGTTGCTGAGTATGCTGAGATGTTGCCCCTTTTTCTGTTGATTTGTCTCTCCATGACCTTGATTCTTTAACCTCCATGTGTCTTCATTAAATATGACCTTTAACAACCTCATAACCACTTATCCACCATCACTTGACATATCCATATCGTTATGAGTCCTTATCATTCCTGAACTTGCTCGAAAACTCTGTTGATAGCTGTCATAAATCATTAAAAACAGGCGCTACTGGAAATTCCGGTAAAAACCTGTAACTGTGCAAAAACTGTAATGCGCTCTGTTTCTTTTTCAAAAATGCACAGCAAATACTTGAAAATCCTGTGCAGACTTATACTTTCTGAAACTTGAGTTGTTGTTCAAAAATGTACCTAGTAAGTAAAAATGTATTTTATTAGGAAACCCTTTTACCTTTCTTCCATATGGGTTGCAACTTCTACAAGTTTGTCCAAGTCTGATTGTTTTTCAACAATTGATTTTGATCTTGTGGTCCTGGTGCTTGTTTCTTTGACAATCGTCTTTTTCTCTTTTGAACCCTTTTGTATTTTTCTTCTTTTTGAGGATTATGTTTGCTAGTCTGGAGGGGCTTTGCCTTTATCTTTCTTTTTGGACTCACTAGTCTCTACAATTGAAGGAGTTACAATCTGTAACCCTTCAGATTTCTTCTCTATATCTATGACCTCTGTCAGCAAACTTGGATTATGCAGGGCTTTAGACTTGAGCCTAAACTTGTTGTTGTCTCTAGTGTGTCTTTTTTTGCTACGAGCAACTGGTTTTGCATCTTTTTGTCTTCTCTTGCTGCTAATATCATACCCTACATCCTTTAGGAGCTCCTCATCACACTTAGTGGGTTGATATTCCTTCTAAATATTTTGTTGAATATCTCCTTCCAAAACTTCCGGTAGCACCTGTGCTTTGGATATTTCTGCAGTTGCAGACTTTCCTCTCTATGCTCTAGTATAAACCTTGGGAAAATGAGAAATGGGAGGCACCATCTTCATTGATTTGGGCTTGTTGGTTTATGAGTCTTCTCCTTTCTCCATCTTCTTTTCAACCTTGGTTGAAGGAATCTTTTCTTTTCTGCCTTTAGGCTTTTTGTGGATGTTCTCCTTCTTAGCCTTTCTCTTAGTTCTCTTACCAACTGATGAAGTAGTTGGCTTCTGATTTTTCTCTTTCCGCTTGGCAGGTTGAGGATGTTGTTGTGAAGCTGGAGATAGTTGAGTTGGAATATATGGTGTAGGAGCAGGTTGGCCTTCCCTGTAAAATAGAAAATGGTCCCATGACTGGTTTATTTTCCTGAGTTCTTCATCAACCAATACTTTAATAAGAGCTCGATGTATAAGCTATATTCTAATGCAGTTGTATGTGTCTGTATCCTAGCTGACATCTTTGTCACACTCTTTAGCAGAAAGAATGGTAAGTTGAGGGTCTTCATACCTGCAATATGAAACAAAACTCTCATATGATAAAGAAAAACAACAATATACCTCCTCTCACAGGTGAGGTAAATTTTGATAAGCTATATTCTGATGCAGTTGTATGTGTCTGTATCCTAGCTGACATCTCTATCACGATCTTTAGCAGAAAGAATGGTAAGTTGAGGGTCTTCAAACCTGCAATATGAAACAAAACTCTCATATGATAAAGAAAAACAACAGTATACCTCCTCTCACAGGTGAGGTAAATTTTGATGAGCTTGATAGTCTCAGGCCATTCATTTTTGAGGTAACTGTTGGGAATTCCTTTAGCCCAATTAGGGTATGTGTCCATCTTTAATGAAACTGTTGAGGTCTCCTCCAGTGATGACTTGTCCTTTGAACCATTTTTCTCCTTCATGTGGAAGGTTGAAAGCTTCAGCAATAGACTTTGTTGATACTTGCAATCTGAGGCCATATATAGTTGCTTCCTGCCCATTGAAAGAGAGTGCAAATTCCTTAGCTACACATAAATGAGAGATTCCTAGTCTTGAACACAATGGATACCACCTTGCCTAAACAAAGAACCATATCACATTCGGATTAGCATCAACTAGATTTGCTCCTCGATGTTCAATGCGTTTTAGTTTTCCTCCTTTCTTAGTCATCTTCAGTAATAAAGAAGGTTGTCTGTTGAAATCTGATAGGTGTCAAAATTAGGAGAGCTCACCTAATAGGTGTTGTTGTGTCTTCAATGAAATCTGTCTGAAATTTGGGTCTCCTTTCTCAAGCTACTCACGAGAGCTGCTCATTCACCAACAGTTAAAGTCGAAACTAACGGTTTTCCCTTTCTTTCAGTGGTTGAAAAAGATATGTTGGTTCACCTTTCCATGCATGAGATTTTTCATAATGGTAAATATCTTAGACCGTAGCATACACCTTGTGGTAGTCTTGATTAACTTCAATTGGCTGCGGTGTTTCAAATGATATGCTACAGGTGGTTGGAGATGAGCGGAGTTAGAACTGCCAGTCACCTCCATCGTATCCTTATTACAGGCCTAAAATTCTTGCAGCGTTCATGCGTGATCAAACCAAATGGTCATCGCATTAAAACTGTAGATCCACGATCTACCTTAACACATAATACGTACCTCGACATGTGGATGAAACGACTACGCTGATGGACAAGACAAAAAACAGTTGGCTTTTCTTAACTGCGGATTGACACCTAGCTTGCTCCATGTATAACCACGACTCAACTCAACATCACTGAACGTAAACCTTTCCTATCACGTGACCTAACTCATGATAAAAGTTTAAAACGTAGTTGATAACAAGAACACGTGGCTTAACACAAAAGTGTATGCGCTTTTCTTTTTTTTTAAACAGTGGAGGTTACCGAAATTTCTGGTAGCATCGGGTTAAATAAAAACAAACATAAAACAGAATTAAAACAGACTGTCCGAAAAGGGCTAAAACAGACGCTACCAGAAATTTCAGTAGCGTTCTAAATTTTTTTGAAATTTACAAATTTTATCCTAAAAAACAACAAATTTAAAACAGACTCATGACTTAGCATAGAATTGTGCTAACATGCCTCACCCCTGCAGGGCCTCTGCATTGTCCCTCTGGTTCTGCGTTGACTCTTTCTGAATCTGTGCAGCTTCATCTGCCCTCCTGCAGCAAAAAAATCTTTAGCCCTATATTGATGGCTTCAGCTTGATCTGCAATCACTTTGATACCATGTGAAAAATTCTGAATATAGAAACCCTACCACAGTATCTTGATTTACATCTACTTGTTTGATTTAATTAACAAGTTATTTTCTGAATATTCAGTAAAATATCAAAGCAAACACAATTGCAGCCTACACATACATACAGATCATTCACTGAAGCATAACGCACACATGACAAAGGACACAGTTTTTTTGGACAATGTCCCCGGAAAAACCCAATGCAGGAAAACCGGTGCAACAGCGCTTAGAGAGTTTGTTTTATATAGTTGCGTTACAAGCTTCAACCACAAAAATTTGTTCAGGTATTGATCATACAGCATTGCTCTTGCAGCCTCCACAATAGTTCTATTCTTCCTTTCTGCAACTCCATTCTACTCCGGATTATATGGAGCAGTCCACTCTCTTTTGATGTCTTCCCTCACACAGAATTCTGTGAAGTCCTTATCAATGTATTCTCCACCATTATCTGATCGCAGAATCTTTATCTGCTTTCCTGTCAGATTCTCAACCAGAGCTTTAAACTCCTTGAATCGGTCAAAGACTTCGTCTTTGGTCTTCAGAAAGTAGATCAAAGTTTTCCTACAATGGTCATAATGAAGGTGAGGAAATACTCGGCACCACTAAGAGCTTTAGTGGACATTGGTCCACAGATGTCTGAGTGTATCAATCCTAACACACTCTTAGCCCTATTACTACTTCTGGGGTAGGTTGCCTTAGCGTACTTCCCTAGTATGCACCCTCTGCAAATATCATCTTGTTTGGTGCTCATATCTGGAACTCCTGTGATGGTCTTCTTGAGAATTCTCAAAGCTCCATGGTGTAAGTGCCCCATTCTCCTGTGCCATAGCTCATTCAAATCTTTCTCTTCACAGCTGCTTATCAGTGCCATTGGAGATACGTGTTGTAACTTATATAGTTTATTGCTCCTAACTCCGATTTGTGCCTTCTTTTTCCAACTCGGGTGTTTGACATATACTATTTTGCCAATGAAGTAAACATCATAACCCTTGTTTTGTAGCTGAGACACTGAGAGAAAGTTCATCCCCAAACCAGGCACATGCAACACATTAGTGGCTCGAAGCTTATTTCCAGCTACAGTTTGAAACACTGTGGTACCTCTCCCAACAGAGGTACACTTTGCCTTATTTCCCATGGTGCTCTGAAAATTCATCTACTCTTCCTGATAGCTTGAGAAGCATTCTCGTACTCCCGCCATATGTGCAGAAGCTCCACTATCAATATACCAGACTTCAGGAGAAGCAGAGCTTGATATGCAAGCAAATTTTTCTTCCAATCTGTAGGCCAATACAGAGATGTTGTGATCCCTATGTTCTTACATGCTTTCCCTTTTCTCTAAAGAGTTGCGTCAACCCTTTCAAGTTGTTGTTGCAACAACTTCTAGACTTCGTTCCAATGCAGAGTCTCCAATCATGTTACTCAACTCAGCTCTAATACCATGTGAAAAATTCAATTATGAATTTCTACTGCAGTTATAGATTTATTTCTCCTACTTATTTTCACAATAATTTATTTACATGAAATTTTGAAATAAACACTATTGCAGTTATCACTCAAGTACATATAGCGAAAAGAACAGTAGAATGCAAGCAGAAGAACCAATCACAATGACACAGTTGTTTTTGGACAATTGTCCCCGGAAAAACCCAATGTAGGAAAACCGCTGCAGCAGATGAGGGTTTATATATTAATCTTCAGCAGGAATTATTTACAAGAAAAGACTGGCAGAAACTTCTAGAGATACACATGAGATAAATTTTCTCCCATGCCATGGACCTGCGATGTTAAAACGCCAGGGGACTCGCACAGACCTCACCTCGTGTCATCGTACCTGCGAGCATAGTGGGTCTGGGTCTGCGTCCTCTTTGCGTGAGCTATTTCATCCTCACGAGTGTTGCATCTCTTCCTCTTCTCCCGTCCTTTCACTGAACAGCACCAAGTGCTATGTTTCTGCCTCCACCACTAAAGAAGTCTCTGAAATTGAAATCTCTTCCTTCATAATCGACTTCCCTCGGGTTGCTTAATGTTTTCCCAGCTTACTTTCCAAATTACCCTCAAGCCTTCTTTTATAATCTTCTCATTGATGAATCAACGGCCCAGATTACAAGTCTAATCAATGGCTAAGATTAAAACTTGACTTGATCTTCGTTCTCTAGAAGACTCCCACTTTGTTTTATTAATACCCATTAATTATTTAATTTCCCTAAGTTTAGACTTAGGGTCTCCATTAAAATAATTAATTATTTTAATAAAACATGAACTGAGTGGAATTTCCACAAACGGTTTCTGGGTTCTTTGGAATACTGGTGTCTAAGCCTTCTCGCCAAATTTGAGACTTAGATCACTTTCTAATGCTACAAAAATCAACATTCAGCACACGGGTGTCTTCAAGCGAAGATCCTAGCCTTTGCTTCGGTGGACTTCGAGTGCTAGCCCAAGGAAGGTGCTTCACCCTAGTTTTACCAGTTCAGTAGAGACCCTCTTCTACAGCGCGGTCCCTTCAGCAGCAATGCAAAGGCCGTATCAACGGCACAGAGTCAGTAACAGCAGTGCAGAGGCAGTATCAGCAACAACGCAGAGGCAATATCAGCAGCGCAGAGACAAGAGTAACAGCGCAAAGGCAGTACCAGCAGCGCAGAGACTGCGCAGTCCCTCGAGGGAGTCACTCCGGGAGTTGGGGAGTGAGCGGAGTTTTTGCAAGAGATTGGCTGAGAAGGCTTGGAGCCTTCTAACAGGGATTTTACAGGCATTTCGATGGCATCCAACAGCAGTTTTATCAAGAGGACTGAATTACCTAGCAGTTTAGAGAGCCAAGCCCAAGAGGGCCAATTTCCAGGGTCAACCTTTGGGCGAACCCTTTCTGGGTTTTTGTGGGTTTCTCGAGGAGAGTCTGTGGTTCAAATCCAAGGATTTTCTTAGTAGTATACCAAACCCAAACGGCAGATCAACCGGAGTAGCAGTAGTATTTCTGGCCAGTGACAGCGCAGAGTTACAGCCACTCCTACCAAGGGAGGAAACACCATTACGTGACTAGGCCCCAATTTTGGAAGAGAAGCCCCATATGAAATGTTATTTTGCCCATTTCTTTCAATCTTGGCTCACCTAGATGCAATAATGATTAATGTATCTAATGATGAAAGTTGTGGCACTGGATATTGTCTATAATTGGCAAGTGGTTCCATATATAGGTCTGGGCAACTTAACTGGGGTCTAGGTCCTTTAGAGGGACATATTGACACCCACAGGGGATGCGTTGGTGTTGGAAAGTGTAACTAGGTTCGGCCTTCATATTGACTATGTAATTATGTATTTATGTAATCAAGAAGACAAACATAATAAAATGTACTTTTGTTATGCTTGCTTCATGAGTTTCATGAGCAAGGTTTTTATTATAGGTCAAAAGACTTATTCTTGATGTCTTTTAGGGATTTGTCTTCTTGTCATAAATGTACTAATTAAGATTCAAGTCAATCTAGTATGCGTCAAAATCTTCTCATATTAAGCTTGAAGACATAACTCAATATGGTGCTCAAGATCAGCGTTAATATCCTCTACAAGTCGGTTAGAAGATCTCCTCCAAGTCAAAACTGAAGTCGGCTCAGAAGTAAGTCTACATGTCGGCCCAAAAGAAAGTCTGTCCAGTATATATAAGGACATTTTTGCGGCTCATTTGAAGAGACAGAATTCGGACATCTGAAAGAAAACAGTGCGGATAAGAACCTCAGGAATTGTGAAGTATAAAATCTGATATTTTTGGTGTTAATTCAAGGGAAGAATCACGTGGATGGTATATTATTGTATGGGCTTCAATATATATACAGTTTCGATATCTTTGTGTCTAGTCTGGAGTATCATGCGAAGATAAGAAGACAGAAGCGAAGTATATAAGGATGATTCCAATATGATAGATAAGTACAGCAAAGTAGGAATCATTCCTCGGATCTTTGTTCCATAGCAAAGAGAAGGAATATATATCTGTTTTGGAAATAAAGAAGAATCAGAAAGGCATCAGTAGTGACATAGTTTAAGAACAACAAAGTATATGAGGGAGATCTAGGAGCCGAGATTTCCTCGAGTCAAGAAGGAAGAAAGATCGTTCAGTTGATATACGAAGTTATCTAGTTCTGGTGCAGAAAGGTGCAGGATGGTGCGGAATGACGGTGCGAGATCAACAGAAATGAGGAAGACGATGACAAGGTCTTGGAGGCATACAAGGTCCGAGTGTGTCATGGTCCTTTGTCATGCGAAAGCATGGTTTTGAAAATCGCGATAAATTGAAAAAATCGCGATTTTTTGAACAAAACAATATTATCGGCGATTTTTTGGGCGATTTTTTGGATTTGGAAAAATCGCCAAAAAATCGTGGGCCCATCAAATAGCAACCCTATAAGTTCAAAAATCGATTTTTTTTTTGTCATTTTTGCAACCCTTTCATTTTCCTGACACACCCTGTTGGCAGTGAATGGTAATGTTAAATTCTTAAAGTAAAAGTGATATTTCCTTTATTTTTCATTTTCATCCTTTAAATTTTTAACATTACCATGAAGTGACTCAGGATGTTTAAGAGTGGTTTCGACCTCATTGGATTTCATATGGAGAAACTAGAATTTTAGATTTCACTCAAAATTCAGCAGACTTAATGGTTTTCAAGGTTTCATGGTTTGGGGATTTGCATTGTTTCCATTTGATTCTATTATGTGTAAGGGTATGAGATTGGCATTTGATCAAGAGTATGAAGTCCTTTAAAAACCTTGATGTTGGTGGCATTGATTGTTGAACTTTGTTGATGTTGGTGGTATTGATTGTTGAACTCCCCTACCATGGCCTTAACAAGAATGTACCCTTCACTCAAAGGAAAACAACTGGTTAGGCATGCTAATCTTTTTCTACCGCATTTTAAGGTTGAGGAGATGAACCCTTCACTCAAACCAAAATCATTGGTTAAGCATGTTAAACTTTTTCAATTTCTATCATGTTATAAGGTTGAGCAATCCAAGTCTGAAGACTTTGAGCTAGATGATGTTTATGTATCTCTTGTTGATGATCCCATTTCTAGTAACGATGAATCAATGATGAGTTTCATGAGGAGGAGGAGGAGGAGCAACAGCAGGAGGAGGAGGTGACACCACCTACCCCTGCTACCGGTAGAGGACGTGGTCTGCCTCCTTTAGCTCACCATTTAGACAGGATACGGAGCACAACAAAGTCCGTACCATCCCGCGCGACCGTAATCCTGGAAAACATTACGTTTGCTACTTAAGAGGGCAAAGTAATTTAATATAGGTGTGGTGTTCTTCTGTTCTTTGCATATAGTATGCATCATGATGAGATACATTATTATATTTTTTGTTGATATTTTGAAGTTGGGTTGAGACTAAGGACTTAGTATTAGGGATGAATTTCACTGTATGTGATGTAGCACTAGGCATGATATTACACATCTTGTATATTAGTTTTTTTTCATATTTATGTGTCAATGCATTTATTTTATGTTGTGGGTGCTTTAGATATTAAAAAAATTGAAAAAAAATGAATATTTTTGTATGTGCCGATTTTTTCCCGATTTTTATCGATTTTTTCCCAATTTTTACGATTTTTTCCGATTTTTTCCCCTCGCCAATTTAATCCCGATCGCGATTTTCAAAACATTGTCTGAAAGTCTATAAGAATTTCTTGTGGATTTTCCTCTCCAAGAGGGAGAGGTTTTGGCCCTGGCTCGAAGAGCCTAAATTTGTGTCTCTTGTTTTTCAGTGATTGACTTGATGAAAGACATAATAAGCTAAGAAGAGAAGATATAAGTAAAATAAGTAAGCTCACAAGCAATTATCAAGAAGAGAATATGAATTAATCAATGCCCTACCTAATTCTCAACATGGTATCAGAGCTAAGGTGCTAAAGACAAGGGCTACTTAGCAAGGAGACACTCAAGGAAGCAAGAATCAAAGTCAAGGTCAAAGTTTGCGTTGAAAAGTCAAAGCAATTTGCAAGGAAGATTCTCAAGCCATTTCAAGGAGACTTTCAATCTCATTCAAAGGATCCACTCATCAAGGAGATAATCTTTGCCATCAAAGACTTATGACATTGAAGACATTGTTGGAATACACATCATCAAGCACCATCCAACATTATCCAACACCTTTGAAGACATCTACATTGGAGAATTCAATCTAAGAGGGAGTTCCTAACTTCATCTTCATTAAGGAAGCTGCTAGAAGGAGGAAGTCACTCTACTCAAGTAAGTATCTATGACCTCATCTAAAATGACTTATTGCAAAGAGAGTAACAAATTGGTTGGATCATCAAACTTTAGTGCATGGAAGAAGAGGACAGATTTGAATCTAATTGAAAATGAAGTTATGGGCTACATCAAAGGATCTACAATTCAACCTTCAAAAGAAGGCATTCAAGCATATATAAAATACATGAAGGGAGACATAAGAGCCCGAAGGATTCTTATAGAATCCATAAAGGACTCTCTCATTCCCTATGTAGCAAATCTAGAATCCTCAAAAGAAATATATGATAAATTGGTGGAGCTATTCTCGAAAGGTTTTGTAGGGGAAATAATATCCCCGAGACAAAAATTATACAAATTGAGAATGTCAAGAAAGGAAGGAATAGTTTCATATGTTATGGAGATTTTCACAATACGAGATCAACTGCAGAAATTGGGAGAAGTAATGTCTAATGGAGAAATATTCACTATGGTACAAAATTCTCTACCTAAAGAATGGGGAAGCTTCACTTCAAGCATCCATGGGAAGGAAGAAGCAAAGCCATTCCAGGATCTATGTAAGATAGTAGAAACAAGATTGAAAGCCAAAGATGATACAAGATCAAGTGAAAGGAATCAAGCCTTTGCAGCCACGTCCAGGAAGAAAGGAAGATTTGGTAAATTTGGTCCTCACAATAAAAGAAGAACTATGGACAAAGCACGATGCTTTGGATATAATGATTTTGGGCATTATAAAAGGGATTGTCCTAAATTTAGAAAGCAAAAGAGGAAAAAGGAAGAAGCCCATGTCATGGATGAAAGTGAAGAACCTGATGCAAAGAAATCTAAGAAAAAAGAAGCGTAAGATCTCTATTATGACTGAAATCATCTTTCTCTTTAAGTGATTTCTCTTGGTTGTAAAATGGTATGATAGGAAACAATGTATATTAATAGCATCATCATAGAAACATGGAAGGAGCACTTGAAGAAGTAGCTCTTAGAAACCTCAATGATAACTACATTGATGGAAAGAATTCATCAAGATAAAGGTGTCATCAGGAATTCTATCTTGCAGAATTCGGGGATTAGAACATGATGACATATTGATGAAGCATGTCAAGGGAATGAAGTTATTCATTCTAGTAAAATTGTTGTAGGATGACTCAAAATGAAAAGGATGAGGTACATATATCTATATGTTGTCACTGGATGTTGTGAAGTCATGTCATATGGTTGCAGGTGATGGACTTCTATCTTTAGAAGTATGATCAAAGAAGGAAGGATCTCTTCTAGTGCACAGGTTGCCACTAACAGATGGAATCAAATATGTCCCCATGGAATATGAGGTGGTTGTATACAAACAAGGAATTGGATACTGAAAGTTCCTGGGAATGAAGTTGTGTGGAGAAAGAAAGGAAGAGATCATGAAGTGCAACCATGTCAAGAGGTGGTTATCATCTGGAAGCCAAGAAGATGTGACTCGGAGATCTCCTGGGTAGATATGTGGGCTCTGATAGAAGTATGGTAAACAAGAAGACCCTTAACAATACATATCTTTAGGAGATGTGTCAATCTGAATAGAGGATGTCAATGCCTACAGGAAGATGTCATGGTGAAAGATCATCATTAAGGTAACTTTTGATTTAGAAGTTCTTATGTATATGTTTATCTGGATAAGTTTATGCAGGGTTGCCAATCATGTGGAAGGAAGTGAGATCCTTGGGAGATGGTTCGAAGGAAAGAAACATGGCATAAATATAGACCAAATGAGAAAGACTGATGAATCACTTTGTGGTGGATGACATGACTCATGGATGAAAGTGATGGATGATCTATGCCCTATGAAGCCAATGTTGAAGATTCCTCAATATCGAACTCCATGACATCAAGCGAGGAATTCTTCATGAGCAGTTGGGTGTCTCACCATTGCTGCTGCAGGTCCCTGGTTAAGAGAGAGCCTATTGGTGAGTTTCTTACTTGGAAGAAACTTGAAGTATGTCCTTCCTGAATCAAAAAGAAGTGACGAATATGATTCTCTAAATTCATGTGTCATGCACTAGACTAGGACTAACAGTCATAAGTCTTAGTGAAAGCCGTGAGGAGAGAATGGATAGATTTCTAGTCTTCACTTGGAAGACAGAATGGAGGATTGGGTAATCATCTGGTATTCGATACTCTTCGAGAATGAGATAGCGAATTCAAGATAAGAGTAGTCAGGGACCAATATTCTTTGAGGGTTGGCTACCCAAGAGAAAAATAGTTCAAGAATTTCATATTCTGGGAACACTTGGGTGGAGTATGTACCTTGGAGAGACAGTGACTATGGTGTCTATAAGGCATGTGTCTCGCCAACATTGTAACCCATTGTCTTGTTGAGAGATGGGGTTATTAGTCAAGGCCTTGCACAAGGACAATGTTGGTTGATATGATGCTATACAGATGTAATTACCAATCCGATTCTTCTTATGAGATTCTTCAAATTGAAAGTGACCATGTACCATTATCAATACCTCCCTAGTTAAGAGGGAGTGTTGGAAAGTGTAACTAGGTTCGGTCTTCATATTGACTATGTAATTATGTATTTATGTAATGAAGAAGACAAAGATAATAAAATGTATTTTTGTTATGCTTGCTTCATGGGTTTCATGAGCAAGGTTTTTATTATAGGTCAAAAGACTTCTTCTTGATGTCTTTTAGGGCTTTGTCATCTTGTCACAAATGTACTAATTAAGAGTCATGTATATTAATATGCATCAAGACTATGTCATATTAATCTTGAAGACACAACTTAATATGATGCTCAAGATCAACATCAATATCCTCTACAAGTCGGATGGAAGATCTCCTCCAAGTCAGAAGTGAAGTCAGCTCAGAAGTAGGCCTACATGTCGGCCCAGAAGAAGGTTTGTCCAATATATATAAGGACATGTCTGCGGCTCATTTGAAGAGACAGAATTTGGACATCTGAAAGAAAACAGTGCGGATAAGAACCTTAGGAATTGTGAAGTATAACATCTGATATTTTTGGTGTTAATTCAAGGGAAGAATCAGATGGATGGTATATTATTGTATGGGCTCCAATATATATATAGTTTCGATATCCCTGTGCCTGGTCTAAAGTATCATGCGAAGATAAGAAGACAGAAGCGAAGTAAATAAGGATGATTCCAATATGATAGATAAGTACAACAAAGTAAGGAATCCTTCCTTGGATCTCTGTTCCACAACAAAGAGAAGGAATATATATATATATATATGTTTTGGAATATAAAGAAGAATCGGAAAGGCAGCAGTAGTGACATAGTATAAGAAGAGAAAAGTATATGAGGGAGATCTAGGAACCGAGATTTCCTAGAGTCAAGAAGGAAGAAGAATCGTTCAGTTGATAGACTAAGTTATCTAGTTCTAGTGCGAGACAGTGTAGGATGGTCCAGAAAAGAAGGATCAACTTAAGGGGTCAAGGAAGAAGCAGTGACAAGGTCTTGGAGGCATACAAAGGTCAAGGGTTTGTGTCATGGTCATGGTACTTGTCATATGGAAGTCTATAAGAAGAATTTCTTGTGGGTTTTCCTCTCCAAGATGAGAGGTTTTGGCCCTGGCTCAAAGAGCCTAAATTTGTGTCTCTTGTATTTTGGTAATTGAATTGATGAAAGACATAATAAGCTAAGAAGAGAAGACATAAGTACAAGAAGTAAGCTCACAAGTAATTATCAAGAAGAGAATTTGAATTAATCACTGCGCTACCTAATTCTCAACAGTTGGGAGCCATGGGACTCTGAACAATTGTAGAGCATCATTCATAGCCATGGGAAGATTCAGCACCCAAAACGTTCCTACATTAGCTTTATACACATAAATCACTCAATCATGGCTCCAAGCACCAAACAACGCAGCAGCTTCATTTCGCTTCTTAGTGGCCAACCCTTCCTTTAACCTTCACGGACTCTAACCATCCTTTTAACCTTCACCATCACTATATTTTGGTTCAAAAATTACAGCAATTGTTGCTTCAATTTCCTTCACCAATTGGCTAGCAATAACAATAATGGATGGTCACTTCTTTCCTATGACACAAATCTCCACAAAAATCTCCTATCAGTTGCAAATCACCACATTCACAAACCTTTTTTCTTAATTAAAAAATACAATACTTTCTATTTTGCTTTCCTTAGTTCCTCTATCAAATGTGTCTCTGAGCAATCCCTCAATGCCTTCTCTACTCACAACGATGTCTCGACACCTTCACCCACTTCCTTATTTTCTCTTCACAATGGCTCTAATACCATGTGAGATTTTACACGCACATGCATGGACAGGAATTCACATGAACGAGAAAGAGTAGGTTGAGTCATTCATCAGATAATGGAATGCCCCATTGCATAGTAGGAGAGAGGAGTATGTTACGTAACTCCCGAATATCTAACTATTAATAACTACATTAATTACTACAATTAATTCCCATGATTACATCACTTTATTAGTAAGTATTTATTATTCATTGAGGTCCCAAGGTCTTAACATGACCTTTATCTCCCACAGATACTTGGAGGAATGGTAGCATCATTGGAATCCATGACGTAGTACATGCAATTTTGAAGATAAAAGATATTCTAAACAATGAAAACTTTGCACTGAGGTAGCATCTAGACATGTTTTATGCCAAGGTAGAATGCTTTAAGCAAATAATGAAACGCTGAAGAGTGGCAAGTTTTGGATGTTCAAATATAAGTGAAAACATTGATAAACACAAGGATGTGTGCGTGCACAAAATATGTGTAAACACACAAAGAAAAACATTATGGGGCCCTCAACTTAGAAGGAAGTTCTACAAAGCTTTCAAAAAGAAGGGATTGCAGATTAGACAGTTCTAGTTGTTCAACCTGAGTTTCTGGGACAGATTTGAATCTTTTCTTCTTGTTATCTGATTTTGTTTCTATATTTTGCTCATCCATGCCCAAGAGGTTATGAATTTCCATGGTCATATATGTTAGGCATATATCTTTCAAGAGGGAACATTGTCAGACAGTAAATATTTTGAAAGGAATATCCCCTCAAAAATTTTAGCATCAATATTAGCCAAGTACTATTTTGAGATAATCAGGTAATAGTTTGATATATACTTAGGCAAGTCAGGGTAAAGGACTTCCTTTCATATTTTACTTTCTGCCGATGCTTGTATTATGTTTAATGAATGAACAGTGTGTCTTAGTTATTGTGTGTGATATATGTTTAGCTGTGTATGTTATCACTCAAAATCCTAGTCACCATGGAACGATTAAAATAACAACAAAATGACATCAAAAGATTGCAAAATATAGCTATTTAATTTCCCCTGTGTGAATAATGAAATCCTCTTTCTGGAGCTTGTTCAATGTTAAAGCTTCTTTCCATTTGTTAAACAAAATCACTAGGGCTTAACTGAAATCTATTTTCTCGAAGAAATTAAACAGTACAGTTCAACAAAAGATACAAATAGCAAGCTTTACCTAGCATTGCGAGCAGCTTCCTGCAAGTGACCTTGCTTTGGAGGACCATTTGGCCATTCACACTGTAAAATGTCACACTGAATGCCTGCAAGATATGCACAAACACTCTCAGATAGAAGACATTTACTGCTTGACCTGAGATTTCCATCTCTGCAATGACCTGAAAAATCATAAAACTAAAATATGAAATTGAAAGATTCTGCCTGTATTTTGAGAAACTAATAATTTAAAATGATTTGGATATATTTCAAGAATTCTCCAATTCAAAGTCCTATCAATTCTAGTATACAAGGCTTGCATATTTCACCTAGACTTGAAACCCGGGTCTGGACATGGTTAGCCTCTATGCCACTCCCTGCCCGGAGACCATGGTCCACTACCAAGCCCACAAGTCCATTTATATGATCACTAATCTTGGCATCTGTACCAAGTTCAGAACACTTCCAAAGCGAAGCAAGAATACACAATGCCATGCTATCTGCCCCACCTGATACCCCAATTGCTGCATGACAAGATTGAGCATTACCATTCATCTATCAATACAGAACACTTAAGGAGGAACTTGCAAGAAAAGCAAATTGACATAAAAATAAAAATGCAAATAAGATAACCATCAAAAATGATTCCCAAAGTTGGCCATGCTTTTCAAAAAAGTAAAACTTCTCCCTCGCAATCAAAGTAAAGCAGACTGTGCAATTGACTATGGGATGCAGCTTCTATATATGGCAGGTTTATAGAAGTGTTAGTTGGAGTACCAACTCTTTCATAATTTGTGTCAATGCCTTCTACTATTATACCCTTGTTCCATGCATAACAAAACACTAGAACAGTATAAAAGTACCCCCATTGTGAAGCATGAAACATGAAAAATAACACACAAAAGATTGGCAATTTGATCTCAACAAGGACACGGTTAACAATAAGGAAACTCACCGTGCTTGCCTGAATGGATGCTTAGACTCCAGAAACCAGATCATTCTTTGGAGAAAGATTTATCTCAGATAAAGAATATGTTTGAGCTGCACTTTTAAAACATTTTTTCTCTCTATGCTTTATCTGACTAAATAATTGATCACAAGAACCAATGTTATAAAATTAATCCCAATGTTATAAAGCTAAAACAAGAGATTAAATGGTGAGAATACTAAGGATGAAATTCTCGCTGCCCTGTGACATTCTTAAAAGAATGTGGGAGACTGTAGGTGAAGACTCGTTAGAGATTGCTCAGAAGGCTTTCTCCCAAGGGAATCTGTCAGAATTTTTGAATCAGAGCTTGATCAAACTCATCCCAAAGAATACTGTCAAAGATTCTATTAGGGGGTGGAATCTCAAAGCACTGCTCTATGTCTCTTAAAAAATCCTAGCCATGGCAGTGGCTATCCAGTTTCGGAAAATTGTTGCACATATTGTCAGATAGGAGCCACTGGCATTGTTCAAGGAAGGTTCATTTTATAATATGGTTATTTTTGTTTAGGAAACTATGGAATGGGCCAAAGAGACTCAACAGAGTTCCATATTCCTTAAAATTAATTTTGATAAAAGCTAAAGATAGGAATGATTGGAGCTTCTTCACAATGTTGCATTGCCTTGGTTTTGCTGCTCATTGTGTGCATATGGTGAATACTCTCATTTTGCATGCTTCAGCTTTTGTTTTGGTAAATGGCTCCTTTTATGATAGAATCATTCTTCACCGATCCATCCTTAACTCTTTATCGTTTGTGTGTTTTCATTGTTTCTGATATCCTTACCAATTAATGGCCAATCTTGTGTTGCCGCAAAGATTCCCCTACCTACTAAAAACCTCCTTAAAACTGTCACTAGTGGATTAAATCCTTGGTATTCTTCCAAAACATTTGTGGTGCAAAAGAGATATAAGAAATTGACTAAGAGGGTGGACCTATTCACTTGAAGAGTCTCCCCATCATTCGGTGCCTCTGAGAACCACATTGGTTGCCCATGCAGAGCGAGAAGTTATCCTTCTCCTTCTTTGCACTTTCTCCTTCTCCACACTACCAAGAGCATGCAAAATGTGGGGAACAAGAGAGAGGTTCATACATCTGCAAGTCTCACCTCTACCTGGCCCACTCTGCAAATCAACCCCCCTTATACCTCAACATTTCTGCATTGCTGCACAACAAATCCCTCCACAATCCTATTCCACATATGTACCTCCACATTCTCGATACCTTCACAGCCTGCAATGGTATATCCCCATGTATGTATCACCATACACCACATCTCTCCATCACTTTTGGATGTGGAAGGCAGAGACCTATCATTTTGATCATGTGTTCCATCTATTTTCCACCTCTGCCTAAATGGTATATGATGATTCTTGACTTGTAGTTGTGTCGTCAAATGGGGCTTTGGTTATTAAGAATGTATAGCAGAAGTAAATGACAATAAAGGGCACACTTAACTTATACTGCCTTTCTATTACTCCTTAAAAGTTGGCATTGGTGTTGTGATATTTTGAGGGATGTAGGGACCCAAATAAATACAAAGAATAACATCTACTTTACCAGTGATAGAACACAAAAAGCCTCTTAAATGTTGAATTTTGGTAGATGTGGTCGGTATTCTAAGTCGGCCTTGAAAAGACAATTAATTGGAGGGAAAATTAAGTTTAGTTTTAAATTTAAATTTTCATGTAGGCTCCGAAAGTACAATTCAGCCCAGCCAAAAGACACACCTCTTGGGCAACCTTAATCCACTATATATTGCCATTCGACCTCACCACTTGGAGCATAAATTCAGATCTCATCAATTCATCTAATCTACTGTTCACATGTGCAAAGGAGAGAGGAGAAGATTGAAGTCTGACCAGCGAAGTTTGATCAGCATTTGACTTGCATTGACCAGCAGTTTGACTAAGTTCCTGGGTAGCTGTTTGACCAAATTTCTGATGCAGTTGACTGAATCTTCTAAGCCACAGTTTGGCCAAATTTCTGAGGAAGGTTGACCACAGGTCTGAGGCAGTTTGACAGCATGTCTGAGGCAGTTTGACAGCATGTCTGAGGCAAGTTGACTGAGCTTCAGGGCAATTGCAGATGGAAAAAATTTGGCTTGTTCAACCGCAGTTGAGTAGGGTTTCTGGGGCAGTTGCAAGAGGCCAAAATTTGACCTGTTTGACCAGACTTTCACGAAGTTGCAGGAGGCCGAAAAGGTGTCTGTTTGACCACATTTGACTTACTGGATTTTGTGGTCAATTTGACCAATTTTGACTAAAAAAATCAAACTGTACTTTTGATGAATTCAATAATTTCTCCTAAGAAAAGATTGATGGGTTTTTCCCTAGTTAGGGTTTTTTCCCAGGGTAAAAATTTGTCTCATGTTTGGCTGTCTCTTCATGATCCTGCTGTCATTATTGTTATATTGTTGAGATTTTCTATGTATAATTGCTTAATGGTAAGATGGACCAATTAAGAAATCATTGGAAAGCTATGTTGCAGGAAACATAGGTCTCACCCCCGTTTCACCCAAAAAACGAAATGGAAACATGTTTTTGCGTACCGTACGGCCTGGAAACGCATTTCCGATCATACTGGTATGTTTCTCATACGAGAAACGTTGCTAGTACGGCCAGAAATGCGTTTCCAGGCCATACGGCTGCGTTTCCTTCCACTTAAAGCGACCTAAGTTGTGTTTTTTTTGGGTTTGCGTGCGTTTTAATATTTTTTTAATTGTTTACTTTGTCTTTTGGATGCTTCTAGATGGCTATCTAAACTTATAAAAAGGCAGTTCGCCTCATTCTCTCATCACACGAATTATGATTTCACATAACATTTCTTAAATGTCCCAAATTCTAATATAAATTTAAATTCTAATATATATATATTATATATATACCACGTTTCCCTGTTTCCAAAATTTGGGGAGGTCGTGTTTCGTATCACTTCTCGTTTCCATTTCCCCGTTTCCGTGCTTTGGAAAGTAATTATCGGACTAAGAAGATCATAAAAAATCAGCATGGTTTTGAGCTATGGTGAAAAGAGCGGCTTTGACGAAAATCTAGTCCACTGTAACCCTAAGTTCGGGGCATGAGCACTCATACCCGACCAAGATAGGATAAGTGGGGTAGAATAGAAGCTAAGTTGATTTAGAGTCGGGGCTAAAGATCAAGGAAGAATGTTTTCAGGCGAGAAGCATTTTAGTTTGTGCCCTAGATGATGGACAACTAGGTCCAAACCCCATGTTATGATGCTCAGATTAAGAGGCTAATATTTTTGTTGGATTCCTCTTTCCGAGAGGTGTAAAATCCATATATAATATGTCTTAATCCGATGAGCAGAACATTTATTTTGAATTTATTATTCATAATAAATTATATGTGCAGGTCGGCCTTAAGGTTTCACACCCCCAGCAGATGTGTCACACACCCCAATGATGGATATAAATACGGGCAAAGTTGGAGAGCATTTCACCACAACTCAACACACATCTTCTTCTCTCATCTGATTTAGTACGAGCTCATTGGAGGACAAGTTCAGCCCACACGTGTGAAGAAGAAGGAGGACGAATCTGTACGGCTGAGCTGAAGGACGAATTTCTGCAGCTAGGGTTTTGCTGGAAGTTTGACCAGCATTGACTTTGGTCAACGCATGGTCCGAAAGGGCTGAAACTTATTGGAAAGTTCGATTTTGAGAGGCCGTACACTTTGGCACAGAAATCGAGGTCAAAGGGTTGACCAAACTGTTGCTGCGTTGACTTTTAGCTTGCTGCCCTGCGTTGACTTTTCTGGACAGCGTTGACTTTTCTGGAGTTCACTTGGGTTGACTCGGTAGCTGATTGGAGGATTGTTGTGACACATTCTGGGTTGGCTGATCAAGGAGACTTTGCTGGTTGAAGCATCCTGTTGACCGCCGTAACGCACCATCACATTTTTCTGTTTCTGGTTTGTCTTCTATAAGATCCACTTATATGTTCTATCGGCATTTTACTTAACTATTTGTGTGATTGCTGTAAGAAAAGTAAAGTTGCTTCAAACATAGAACATCTACAAAAATTTACATGGTATCGGAGCTGAGGTGAAGACAAGCCCTAACTTTAGCAATCACCATCGGAGGAAATGGGTTCCACAAGTTTTGAATTCAAGGAGAATGACAAGCTGACTGGAAGGGATGACTTCCATGCCTGGAAGATGATATTAGATCTCAAATTGGAAGACCATGATCTCTTGGATCATGTACTGGGTAAGATTCAAGAACCTCCATCCAATGCCACCGCTGTTGCTAAAAACAAGTATAAGAAGGGGGAGATCAAAGCAAAGCTGATGATCAGGGAATCCTTACATAAGAGTCTGGTTGCCTATATATCTGAGCTAGGCACATCCAAGGAGATGTATGACAAATTGATCCTGATGTTCAAAGTAAACAATGTGAACCAAGTGCTATTCCTCAAGAATAAATTGAAGAATATGAAGAAGGGCCGGGATGAGTCTGTTCAAACTTACTTTCTGAAATTGACCGAAACAAGGAACAATCTGCTGGCTATTGGGGAGACAATAGCTACTCGTGAAATGGTTCTCACCGCACTAGGAGGACTTCCATATGAATGGCAAGTATTCACCACTACCATTCTCAATAATAATACCATTCCTAACTTTGACAAGCTTTTGTCTAGATGTATGCAAGAAGAAACAAGAATGAAGGAATTCGATAATGACAGAAATGCTGCTTATGGTGCTCATTCTCGAAAGAAGAACTCTGGTGGTCCTAAGGACAAGGGAAGAACAAGGACTCAAGAAAAGAAGGGTAAGTGTTTCACTTGCCATAGGCCTGGTCACTATGCTAGAGAATGTCCCTTCAAGAAGGATTCTCCCGATAGTGATGAGAACAACAACAACCGGAGGAATGGGAATCGAAGAAACGATAGATCTAAAGGAAAGAGGAAGGCTCCCTCTGGTGGAAACAATCAACCTTCGAAAAGGTCTAGAAACTCCAGGTATGAGGAGTCTAATGCTGTTGATAAAAGAAATGAGTATATTCTTATATCTGCTCTCTCTGCTACATCTCCGCCCGACACTATGGATGTCTGGCTGATAGATAGTGGTGCCTCAAGACACATCACTGGTTTCAAGGAAGCACTCTCTGACATGGTTGAGAGGGATACCAATCTAGAAATTATCCTTGGAGATAATGCCACGTATCCCGTGAAAGGAAGAGGGACTGTGACCCTCCACTTGTCTCAAGGACAAGTCCTACGTTTGCAAGATGTACTCTATGTACCTAAATTGAAGAAGAACCTTGTCTCTGTATCAGCCATGGAAGACAAAGGGTTCAATGTAACATTCTCTGATGGAAAGGTGCTCATGTGGAAGGAGAGCTTCAAGGAAGCTATCTCGATTGGTTTTAGAGTTGGTACACTCTACGAGGTTGGAGGGAGTCCGCTGGGAGCAATGACTTGTGATACTATTCGACAAACCGAACTATGGCACCGAAGATTTGGACACCTTCATTACAAGGCCCTTCCCGAAGCAAGGAAGGTGGTGACAGGGATGCCTGACTTTGGAAATAATCATGAAGGTGTATGTAAGGGCATGAAAAAGGAAAACAGGGACCTTTCCCCCTCAAAGTGGCTAAAGAACATGATATTTTAGCCCAGTCATTGATCTATACGGTATGTTGCCCGTGACATCCCTGGGAGGATGTTCTTACTACATGACATTCACTGATGAATTCTCTCGCAAAACCTGGATATACTTCTTGAAGAAGAAGGATGAGGCTTTCATGTGGTTCCGTACCTTCAAAGCCTTGGTGGGAAATATGACCGGAAAGAAGATCAAGATTTTGAGGACTGACAATGGCACTGAATATGAGTCAAATGAGTTCAAAGACTTTTGCAGAGAAGCTGGCATTAAGAGGGAGACTACCACTGCATATACTCCTGAGCAGAATGGTGTTGCTGAATGCAAGAATAGGACTATTGTGGAAGCTGCCCATGCCATGCTATGTGACCAGGGTCTACCAAAGTTTCTGTGGGGAGAAGCTGCAAATACTGCTGTGTACATTCAAAACCGATGCCCTCATTCCGCTCTGGACTCCAAAACTCCCGAAGAGGTTTTCTCTGGTAAGAAACCTGATGTCTCACACTTTAGAATTTTTGGATGTCCCGTTTACTTTCATGTACCGAAAGAAAAGAGAAGTAAGCTGGATGCTACTGGGAAGGAAGGAATGTTTGTGGGCTACAGTGAGACTTCTAAGGCCTATAGAGTTTATGTACCTGGTCAAAGGGAAGTAGAGATAAGCCATGATGTCACTTTTGACGAAGATGCTTCCCTGAAGAAAGTAGTAGATCTTCCAAGATCTGGAGAAAATCATGAAGAAAGGCCTGGAAATCAAGAAGAACAGCAGGATGAGACAATGCCTGATATTGAAGGACCAATGGACCCTATTGATCCATCTCCTTCACTGGGAAAGAGACCATCATGGCTCAGGGACACCCTCGAAGATGCTGAGGGTCATGCTGCCCCAAGGGGGACATTCCGAGAAAGCAAGAAACCGTGTAGATACCAAGGGTATCTAGCTGCCATGAGTACTATTGTACAATCTGAACCTGGATCTTTTGAGGAAGCCGTAAAGCATCAAGTCTGGAAGGATGCTATACACGAAGAATATGAGTCCATAATGAAGAATGATGTCTGGGATGTGGTCCCGAGGCCGAAGGACAAATCAGTTGTCACCGCGAAATGGCTCTACAAGATCAAACATGGATATGATGGGAGTGCTGAAAAGTTCAAGGCAAGATTTGTTGCCCGTGGCTTCTCTCAAAAGGAAGGAATAGACTATGATGACATATTTGCACCTGTGGCACGATATACCACCATTCGATCAATCATAGCCCTTGCTGCTACGCAAGGATAGAGTCTTCATCAGATGGATGTCAAGACCGCTTTTCTGCATGGTGCAATAAAGGAAGAGGTGTATGTGGAACAACCTCTGGGATTTGAAGTTCAGGATCGAGACACTCATGTCTGCAGGTTGAAGAAAGCCTTCTATGGGTTAAAGCAAGCACCCAGAGCTTGGTTGTGCGGGAAGCCCTCTCATTCTAATGCTATATGTGGATGACCTCTTCTGACCCGGTGCGGCCTCTCATTCATCAATGTAAGAGGGAGCTCGTGTGAGTTCGAGATGAAGGACCTGGGGCCGATGCACTATTTCCTGGGCTGGAGTCTGGCCGAACTTTGGAGAGATTTTCCTTTCTCAAGGAAAATACATTGTGAAACTTCTAGAATAATTTGGTATGGTGGGTGCAATGGGTGTCAACACCAATGGAACTCAACTTCAAGTAAGCGTATTCTTGGAGACTGGCCAATCCCCTGCGAAATGTCGTCCGCTCATAGGAGCTTTTTGATGTTCTTAGTGAACACCCGTCCAGATATATGTTTTGCAGTGAACACTTTGAGCCAACAGATGGTTGAGCCTCATCACTTTCACTGGGTTGGTGCCAAGAATCTTCTGAGATATCTTCGGGGGCACGATAAACCATGGGCTGAGATACACTGCCGGGAGTGTGACACTCCGTGGATATACTGATGCCGATTGGGCTGGCAGTATGGTGGATCGTAAGAGCACATCAAGATGCTGCTTCAATCTTGGTTCTGCTTCGATTTCATGGATGAGCAGGAAGCAGAAGTCGATGGCTTTGAGCACCGCTGAGGCCGAATACATTGCAGCGAGTATGGCCTGTTGTGAAGCAGTTTGGTTGCGAAAGCTCTTTAGTGAGTTGTTTGGACATGTGCTAGATACCACCGTGATACTCTGTGATAACCAGAGTGGGATTCGTATGACTGAGAATCCTGTGTTCCACGACCGATCCAAGCATATTGATATCAGGTACCACTTTATCCGGGATATGGTACAGCGAAGCGCCGTAAGGCTCGATCATATAGGAACTGATGAGCAGGTCGCGGATATTCTCACTAAGCCCCTGGGGAAGGTCAAGTTCCTAACCTTCCGTGAGAGTCTTGGTGTCGTGGAATGACCCTATGATGTGGGTCATGTTGGACGATGAGCTCTGGGAGCTCTGGGGGGCTTTGGGGATAGCTTCTCGGAGCTATAAGCACTCATAATGCTTCTGCCCCACCCTTGTGATTATTGAGCTGGTTCGCCTCTCATTTATATGTGCCCCGTATGCATCCTACCCATTGAGTTCAGGGCTCATGGGAAGTACCTCTCATTTGGCCAATGAGGTGGGAAAAGCTAGAGACTATTAGCAAAGACTGATGGACGCATCAGAGATTGTCGTACTCTCTATCTAGGATGGCACGGTCCAACCACTTGATCTAGGATCAAGTTTAGTGAGGTCTGGGACCTCTGCCTGACTTCGGGTCAGATGAACCAACTTCGGGTTGGTTGGAGACTCTTTGTGAGTCCGATAGAGGTTTCGAACCTCTGGGCTGAATATGTCAGTCGGGGGATGATGTCTTTGTGACTGACCCACTTCTGTTCTGAAATAAAGAGGCCAGCAAAGCAAGTTACGGCGGGATGACGCACGATGTTTGATTGCACTGATGGATGGAGTTCTCCCTAGTTGAGAGGGAGTGTTAAATTTGGACAACTAGGTCCAAACTCCATGTTGTGATGCTCAGATTAAGTGGCTAATATTTTTGTTGGATTCCTCTTTCGGAGAGGTGTAAAATCCATATAAAATATCTCTTAATCCGATGAGCAGAACATTTATTTTGAATTTATTATTTATAATAAATTATATGTGCAGGTCGGCCTTAAGGTTTTACACCCCCAGCAGATGTGTCACACACCCCAATGATGGATATAAATACAGGCAAAGTTGGAGATTTCACAACAACTCAACACACATCTTCTTCTCTCATCTGATTTAGTACGAGCTCATTGGAGGACAAGTTCAGCCCACACGTGTGGAGAAGAAGGACGAAATCTGTACGGCTGAAGGGAAGGACGAATTTCTGCAGCTAGGGTTTTGCTGGAAGTTTGACCAGCGTTGACTTTGGTCAATGCATGGTCCGAAAGCGCTGAAACTTGTTGGAGAGTTCGATTTTGAGAGGCCGTACACATTGGCACAGAAATCGAGGTCAAAGGGTTGACCAAACTGTTGCTGCGTTGACTTTTAGCTTGCTGCCCTGCGTTGACTTTGCGGAGTTGACTTGGGTTGACTAAGGTATTTGATTGGAGGATTGTTGTGACACATTACAGGGTTGGGCGATCAAGGAGACTTTCTTGGTTGAAGCATCCACATTTGCCAGCCGTAACGCACCATCACATTTTACGTTTTTGGTTTGTCTTCTATAAGATCCACTTATATGTTACATCAACATTTTACTTAACTACTTGTGTGATTGCTTGTAAGAAAAGTAAAGTTG